>BDUI01005700.1:0-15202 GCA_002335545.1 Apodemus speciosus
GGCGGGCAGTGCAAGATCTCCTGCAGGGCTCAGAGCCAAGCCCGGCTGGCCCACGGGGCCCGCTGCTCAGCTTAACTCTTGAGCGCAGATAGCTGAGTCCCCAGAGGTCTTAAATTTGGGGGTCCCGGTTGCAGGACCTTGCTCGGTGCGAGCCGGCCGTAGCTAAGATCTAGGATGAGGGTCTTAAAGCCCACAGCCACATTGACACACCTACTCCAACAAGGCCACACCTACTCCAACAGGGCCACACCTTCTAATAGTACCACTTCCTGGGTTGAGCATGTACAAAATCATCACATTCCACTCCCTGGCCCCCATAGGCTTGTTCAAACATACGAGGCTATGGGGGTCATACCTAAACATAGCATAATGCAAAATACATTTAGTCTAAATTCAAAAGTTTCTACAGTCTGTAGCAGTCTCAACAATGTTTAAAGTCCAAAGTTCAAAGTCTCTTCTGAGATTTATCTAATTACTTAACTGTAATTCCCAAAGCAAGACAGGAAACCAGATGGGCAAACTCCAAACTCTGTATATCCATGTTTGATGTTAAAGCTTTCTACAGTAGATCTCCAACTCTTTTTTCATCTTTGTTGACTACAACAAACTTCTTTCTCCTGGGCTGGTTGTACACCTATTAGCAGCTTTTCTCAGCAGATATCCCACAAGCTCTGGCATCTGGAACATCTTGGGGTCTCCAAGGCAACTTCAACATTACAGATTCTTGTTTCAATGTCTGAGATCCACACATGATCTTCTGGGCTCCTCCAAAGGGCTGGCATCATTTCTCCAGCTCTGCCCTCTCTAGTACTCTAGGCTTTGGTTGACTCCACTCCACTGCTGCTGCTGTTCTTGGTGATCATCCCATGGTATTGGCATCTCCAATACACTGGGGTCTTCCACTGCAACTAGGCTTCACCAATAGCCTCTCATAGACTCTCTTCATGGTGCCAAGCTTCAACTCCTTTTGCAYGACCCCTTCAGTCCTGGGCCATCAACTACAACTGAGGCTGCCTTCCATGGCCTCTCACACTGCCAAGCCTCAGCTGTTCTTCATGACTTTTTTACACCTTCAAAACCAGTGACTCTAAACACATTACCAAGTATAGCTGCAGCATGAGGTACAATCTTGGCTATCTCTAGAACATGGCTTCTTTGTATTCTCAGAAAACAATTCCCAGAAGATTTCACCTTAGTGATGCTGGTCTCTTCTTAATCACCACTAATTTCTTAGCTCCAGATAAGCATCATCCATTATCCCAGTAGTCCCTTCTATTATTCACTATGGGTGTGGGCTTTAAGACCCTCATCCTACAGGCCTGGAAGTCAGTCTTCTCCTAGCTGTCTTTGGAACAAGAGGTGGGACTCTTAGCTCCTCCACCCCCAAATCTGTCTGGATACTGCTATGTTCCCACCTCGATGATAATGGACTGAACCTTTGAACGTGTAAGTGAGTCCCAATTAAATGTTTCCTTAAAAGAGTAGCTTTGGTCATGGTATCTCTTCACAGCAGTAAAACCCTAAGACAGAAGATGGTCCTAGGGACTGGGGTATTGCTGTGATAGGCCTGACCATGTTTTTTTTTTGGAGGATTGTTGATTTGGGGACTTCAGAAAGCAGTGGAATTCTTAATGTGGGGCTTAATGGGACATCCTAGCAGGAATGTGAAAGACTTTGTTGCTGAGAGTGATTTGTACTGTGTGGACCTGGCCCAAGGTTTCAGTAGAGAAGAATTTCAGCATGTGGCCTAGAGACTGTTCTTGTGGTATTTTGATGAAGAATGTGGCCACATTTTGCCCTTGTCTGAAAAGTCTACCTGAGGCTAAGCTAAAGAGATTTTTATCAGTTTCATTGACAATGGAAGTCTCAAGAAGCCCATCAAAGACTTTTTTCTCTAGTTAAGTATCATGAAGAACGTTTTGAACAAGCATATCAAGCTTCGAACAGAAAAAAAAAACCAAAATATATGAATTGAGTATTAAAGGGGCACCAGGAAGTAAAATGGAGCTGAATCCTGTGTTTGAAGATATTAAATTGAATTAAGGGAGTGGTGATAATGAGGCAAGATCCCACCTAGCTAAGTTTAGGTCCAGGCATGGTAGTACCAGCCTTTGAACCCAGGAGGCAAAGGCAAGCAGATCTCTTGAGTTCAAGGCCAGCCTAGGACAGAGCAGGTTCTAGATGAAGAAAAGCTTAAATCCAGGCATGGTGGTATACACCTTTAACCCCAGCATTACAGGAGACAGAGCAATGCAGATCTTTTCATTCAGGGTCAATCTATAGAGCAAATTCCAAGACAGCCAAGTGTAAGCAGTAAGAGGGTTGGAAAACAGAAAGCTGGTAATAGAATGGGGGAGCATATGTTCCAGCCCCAGCAAGCAGCAGAACTCAGCAGCTTTAGCCATGTGGTTCTGGCTTTAGAATTAAGAATAGAAGAGACTACTGGGACAATTGGTGCTGGTTACCTGGAGCTAAGAAATTTGTGGTAATTAAGAAGAGAACAGCATCACTGTGGTGGAATCTTCTAGGAATTGTTTTCTGAGAGCACAAAGATGCTGTGTTCTAGAGATAGCTAAGGTTGTACCTCCTGCTGCAGCTGTACTTGGTAATGTGTAGGAGTCACCCAGGTGGTACTAGTTTTGAAGGCATAAAGGGGTCATGAAGAAGAGCTGAGGCTTGGCACTGAGAGGCCATGGAAGGCTATTGGTGAAGGTGCAGCCTCAGTTGCAGTTGATGGCCCAGGACTGAAGGGGTCATGCAAAGAAGTTGATGCTTGACACCACAAAGAGAGCCTATGAGAGGCTATTGGTGAAGCCTAGTTGCAGTGGAAGACCCCAGTGTATTGGAGATGCCAATACCATGGGATGATCACCAAGAATAGCAGTGACAGTGGAGTGGAGTCAATCAGAGCCTAGAGTGCTACAGAGGGCAGAGCTGGAGAAGTGATGGAAACCCTTTGGAGGAGCCCAGAAGATCATGTGTGGATCCTAGACATTGGATCAAGAAGCTGTGAAATTGAAGATGGCTTCGATAGCCCAAGATGTTAGAGATGCCAGAGCCATGGGGCACCTGCAGATGAAAGCTAACAGGGGGTGGAACCAGCCAAAAAGAAATAAATGTGTTGTTGTCAACAAAGATGAGAGGCTGGAGATATGAAGAGAGCTTTGACATCAGACATGGAGATGCTGAGTTTGGAGTTTGCCCAGTTTAGTTTTTAGTCTTGCTTTGGTCTAATATTTCCTTATTATGAAGTTTTGGAATTTATATCCTGTGGTATTGGAAGTATGTGATCTGCTTTTTTGATTTTGATTTCATATGGGATTTTGCATTATGCTAAGGCTAGATATGGCCCCCATAGACTCCTGTGTTTGAATAAGCCTATGGGGGCCAAGGAGTGGAATGTGATGGTTTGAGTAAATATTAGAAGATGTGTTCTTGTTGGAGTAGGTTTGGCCTTGATGGAGGAAGTGTGTTACTGTGGGGGTGGGCTTTGAGATTCTTCTTCTTGCTGCTTAAGACACCTGGTGTCTTAGTTATGGTTTTAGTGTTCTGAAGAGACACCATGACCACAGCATCACTTATAAATGACAACATTTAATTGGTGTTGGCTTACAGGTTCTGAGGTCCAGTCCATTATCATCATGGCGGGAACGTGGCAACATCCAGGCAGACATGGAGCTGGAGGAGCTGAGAGTTCTATATCTTCATTTAAAGGCAGACAGGAGAAGACTGGCTCTCATGTGTTTATGAGGAGGGTTTCATTGCCCACCCCCTTCCCACAGTGACACACTTCCTCCAACAGGGCCATACCTCCTCTGACAAGGCCATACCTCCTAATAGTGCTACTCTCTGGGTCAAGCATATTTAAACTACCACACCTGGCTATATCTTTTGCTAAGTGCCAAATTTGCCAGCAGCAGAGACCAACACTGAGCCCCAATATGGCACCATTTTTTAAGGTGATCAACCAGCAACCTAGTGGAAAGTTAACCACATTGGACCATTTCCATTGTGAAACATTGTCCTTAAGAATAGATACTTGTGTAGGTATGGGTTTGCTGTCCCTTTACATAATACTTCTATTACTATGAAACTACTTCATGGGACTACAGAATTCTTTATTCACCATTATGGTATTCTACACAGCATTGCTTCTGACCAAGAAACCCCCTTCATAGCCAAAGAAGTGCAGCAGTGTGTTCATACTCAGACTGAGCAGCTATTGGGTTCTCAGTATCTCCAGTATGTACACAGCCATTATTAATACCTTTATCCGGTATCTATCTTATAAACAAATTAGTTCTGTTTCTTTAAAGGACCATGCATATTATAGGGGTGTACTAACCTGTGTTAGGTTGGTGGGTATGGTGGGAAAGTATTAGGTAGAGAGAGAAGGTTGTCTAGGGATTTTGAAGCAGGACAAAGTGCTGTATTCTTCACAGAACTGAGAGAAGACCATTTTGACCAGGTTCAGGGAAGAGATACTAGAAGAACTTCAGAACTTGATTAAGGTTACAAAATAATGAGAATCTGTTGAAAAATGGTCAACCAAGAAAATAACTAGAAAGGTCAAAATGTGCATGTGATGATATCAGCAAAGAAGCTACTGCAGATTCTAGGATGAAAATGGTGCTTGCATGGACCACTGTGGAGAGATGGAGAAGAAAGAATTGAAAAAGTGCTATGGAGGTCATCCATCAGAGCTTGTTAGAGGCTAAAGGATAAGGAGGTATCTGATAAGGATTTGCTACTACCTAGCTTAAAATTTTTGTTTTCTGAATAGTCAGATTTGAGAGAAAAGAGCTGTTTTGGAGACTTAAAATGAAGTATCGTTTTATGTTTCTAAGTGGCTGGGGGCAAATGTCAACATTAAGTGTTCTCCATTGCTCTTCACCTTCTTATTATTTTTTGAGACAGTAACTTTCATTGAACCTGGAGCTTGTTGTCTGAGCCAGACTGTCTAGCCAGAGAGCTTCTGGGATCTTTCGGTCTCTGCCTTCCCAGTGCTGGGATTAAGGCATGGGCCATGGCGCTTGGTTTTTTATGTAGATGATGGAGATCCAACTCAGGGTCGTCATTTTTATGTAGTCCACACTTTATTAATTACATCATTTACTTAGCACTGTATCATCCCCCTTTGGGGTGTGTGTGTGTGTGTGTGTGTGTGTGTGTGTGTGTGTGTATGTGTGTGTATGTGTTTAAGAGAGAAAGAGTTTTGACACAGTTTCATTATATAGTTTTAGATGTCCTATAACTTGCTATGTAGATGTATTAGTTATTTTTTATTGCTGTGATATGACATCATGACCAAGGCAACTTAAGAAAAGAGTTTATTTTGGGTCTATAGCTTCAGGGAGTTAGAATTCATGATGTCAGAGTGGAAGTGACAAGCAGCAGGGATTTGGAATGGTAGCTCAAAGCTCATATCTTGCAAAGAGTAAGAGAACTTACTCTTTGAATCTTCAAAGGACACCCTCAGTGACACACCTCCAACAAAGCCATGTTTCCTCATCTTTCCTAAACAGACATAACAACTGGGGACCAAGTATTCAAACATACGAGAATATTGGTGTCATTCTCATTCAAACCACCATAGTAAACCAGGCTAGCCTTGAAATCAGAGATCTGCCTGCCTCTGCCTCCTGAGTGGTGGGATTAAAGGCTTGTGCCACCATGCCTGGCTGTATACACCTTTGTTCTTATCATCCAATGGGAGAAGTTCATTGATAGCTGAGTATCTAGCGCTGGGATTTAAAGTGCATTGCTATACTTTTGATTTGGAACATTCCCCAAAGGACCTGTGTTTAAACACTTAATTCTCAGCATAGTGTATTTGGAAAATGATAGAGATCTTTAAGAGTTAGAGCCTACTGGGAAGTTTTATGTAATTGTGGGTGTGCCCTCAAAAGAGACTATGAAATGCCAATCTCCTTTTCTCCCCTTTGCTTCCTGGTAGAGTGAGCAGCTTTGTTCTACCACATACTTCTGTAATGATTCACTGCCTTACCACAGGCTGAAACTGAAGCCAGTGAGCTATGGATTGAAACTCTGAACCAAAGTAAGGCTGTCCTTTTTAAAACTTGATTATCATATATTTTTAACAGTGATAAAAAGCTAATGAATATAGACATATAGGATAATGGTTAACCTTAGAGGACTTGAGGTATATAGTATGGACCTAAGAGGACACACAGACATGTCTAGGTTTCAAAATGCATGAAACGGCATTTCAGAAGATGTCCAGATTTGAGATGAGAGGATCTCAAGGATCAGTAGAGTTAGATTGAAGGACTATGTTCTRTATTCCCAAATACATTGAAATGGCCATGGTTCATAATAACCTAGTGTGTTTTCTAGAAAAATCTAGAGCAGAAGAACCAGAAGTTTCCAAACATAAAGAAATGATGAGCCAGATATCATAATGCATGCCTATAATCGCAGCTCAGGAGAAAGAGGCAGGAGGATCATTTGTGCAAGGCCTACTTGGGCTAACAGTCAAGTTAGAGGCCAGTCTGTACTATGTACAAAGTTCCTGTTTCAAAGCAAACAAAGGAACAGATAAACAAATAACTGATCTTAGTGACTCAAGCTTGTAACTTTAGCAACCAGGAGGAAGAGGCAGGAGAATTTCTGTGCGTTCAAGGCCAGCTTAGGCTACTATTGAGTTTCCAGACAAGCTCAGGATATAGTTTGAAACCTTGCTTCAAACCCAAAGCAAAACAAAGCGGGACTTGTGAGAAGTCTCAACAGTTCAAGTGCTTTAGATCCCTAGATATATATCAAAATGCCAGGTGGGCATGACAGCTCAGCCTCAGAAGATGGAGAAGTTGGCTAAGAAGATTAGCCATATTGATGAACTTTGAGTATGACTGAGAAAAACCTGCCTCAATTAATGAAATAGAAGAGTCATTGAAGATGATTCTTGACATAAATCTGAGGTATCCACATGCACTGGCATATACATATGAATAACACACACACACACACACACACACACACACACACACACACACACACACACCAATAGAGAAAGAAAAACCAAAACCAAAAAGTGCCATCAAATCAAATAAGTAAGCAAAATAAATGATAAAAAGTAAGATAATTACCAAGATTTGGTGAGTATACTCTGTGCACATGTATTGGAATAGTACAGTTTTGCTCCACTAATATCCACACTGATTACATGCTAATCAAAACCAAAAGCCAGGTACATTAGGACATGCCTGTAATAATAGTACTTTGGAGACTGAGGTAGGAGCATCACTGAGCCCAGGAATATGAAATTAGCCTCACCAATATTGTAAGACCCTATTTGAAAATGTTGAGGGGCTGGAGAGATATCTTAGTGGTTAAGAACACTTCCAGAGGATCAAGATTTAATCCAAGTACCCACATGCTGGCTCACAACCATCTGTGATTCCAGTTCCAGGGAAATCTAAGGCCCTCTTTTGGTTTCTGTGGGCACCATGCATACAAAGACACGTAGACAAAGTAGTCATATACATAAAATAAACAAAAATTTTGAAAGTTAAATTCGAAAGTAAACTAACTTTAAAAGAACAGTGGGAATGCCCAGTGGCTGTGGTTAGTGCCACAAAATCCAATATAAGGGCTAAGTAAGCAATATTTACAAATTAAGTCTTCCTTATCCAAAATACTTAGGAGCAGAGGTATTTAAAATTCTGTGTGCTTTTAGGCTTTGAAATATTTTCTTATAAATAATAAAATGTTTAGAAGAAGGGACAGAAGACTAGACATGGAGTTCAGTTTTGCTTCTCATGTCTCTGATATACATAACTAAAGGTGATGTTAGTGTGTCTGTACTTTGAATATAAGCAGTCATAATATTATGCTATGGAATTTTGCACTTTTGTTACATTCTAGCAAAATACCAACACGATCAGCAACTGCAGTCCAGTTCACTTGGCAATCACCACTCACAAATCAGCAGTGGCAGTTTGATCCAGAAGAAACTGTGAGGTTCTGCCAATCAGCCCAAGTCTGAGGAAGTTGCAAGAATCTGCTAGAATATCACAAGAATTCCTTTTTTTATTGGATATATTCTTTATTTACATTTCATTTCCCTTTTTATGGTTTCCCCGCCCCCCCCAGATGTCCCATATGTCTTTTTCCCTCCCCCTGTTCCCCTATTCACCCCTTCCCACTTCCCTGTTCTGGTATTCCCCTGCACTGCTGCATTGGGCCTTTCCAGAACCTGGGTCCACTTTTTCTTTCTTGTCGGAGCATTTGATAGGTGGATTGTGTCTATGGTGTACCAAGATTCTAGGTTAGTTACTCTTTACAAAGTCATGACAAGTTCATGAAGATCAGCAATGCAATGCAAGGTGAACCAATGCCAGAGCCTCTTCCTACTGTCAGTGGGATCATATTTATATTTTTTACAAACATTATGCATCTTTTCATGTGTTTGCTTTAGCAAATTTTCCTTTCATGTGTCTGCCTCAGCAAAATATCATATGACATAATTTAGTTTTCAAAGAAACCAGAAATTTCCACTTCACATTCCATCATCTAGACTCATGAGGAAAATCTCTGTGCTGTGATCCATTTTTCTCTAATCTGGATGTCAGAGCTTCAATATTTTAAAACTTTGTGTCATTTCTATGTATGGTTTTATAAACAATGTGATAAGTTCCTTTCTTCTATAGCTCAAGCCTCACTATTATTTGTATACTTGCTTATTATTTTTGAGAAAGGTATATTTATGCTACTCAGGATGGCCTTGAGCTCCTTGGCCTCAAGCAACCCTCATGTATCAGCCTCCAAAATAATTGGTAGTACTCTGGCTACCACTGACTTTATAATTTTAAAAGTTTTGTTTAGTTTTGGGGTTATAATTTTGTTTACTTAGGATAGAGGAAGTTCAAGCCTTATGAAAGGGTCATAATCCTACAAAAAGCTATAAGGTGTGTTTCAAAGGCTCCTTCGAGTTAAACTCAAAAGTACTAAAGTGGATGATGAGTTAAGAGTTGAGGAAGTTGGTTATAGTGACATATACCTGTGATCCCAGCACTTGGGAGGTCAAGGTAGGATGATCAAGAGTTCAAAGCTGTGCTCAGCTACATACTAAGTTTGAGGCCAGTCACACATTGAATTTGAGGCCAGCCTGGGATACATGATGCCGTAAGAATAAAACAATATCAGATCTATACACTTCTATTATGGCTTAATAGAAAAGGCATTTTTACAACAAGGATTAAGGAAGCCTTACTGTATGCTTTTAGCTGACTTAGCTATAAATAAGGGTGCTAATATCTCTACTCATACTGCATGGGCTTGTATACATAAGAAACATATAAGCATCCCAAAGTGAATTTAAGATATTTTTAAGTCTTTTACCTCCTAGATTAACATGTGAAACATTAAGTATCATTATGGCATTTTGCTTCTTTTTTTTGAGATACACTTTTACTATGTAGTTCCCCCAGCTGGCCTTGAACTTATGGCTATTCTCCTGTCTCTGCCCCTTGAGTGCTGGGATTGTACGCATGCACCAGAAATAATGGCCAAAACCAGTTTAAATACCAGTTGAATGTGGTGGTGTATACTTAGAGTCCCAGATACTCAGGAGGCACACAGAGGATCACTTGATACGAAGAGTTCAAGGCCAGCATAGGCAACATGGTTGAGACTTCCTCGGAAACAAAACTAAGCAATAAAAGACGAAACAAAACAAAACCACAACAATGATAAAAATCAAAACCAACCAAACAAAAACCAAAAAAGGGGGGCTGGAGAGATGGCTGACTACTTTTCCAGAGGTCCTGAGTTCAAATCCCAGCAAGCACATGGTGGCTCACAACCATCTGTAATGGAATCTGATGCCTTCTTCTGGTGTGTCTGAAGACAGCTACAATGCACTCATATATATAAAGAATCTTAAAAAAAAAAACAAAGTAAGAAAGGCTTGAAAGTGGAGCTCAGTGGTAGAGCACTTATCTAGTATAAGGTCAGTGATAGGAGAGACAGACTCAGGAGAAAGTAAAGTAGCTCAGTCACAGCAGGGCTTTATTGGGGAAAGACCTGTGGAGGGAGGGCCTCTATTGTAAGGAAGCAGAGCCCATCTTCTTGTAGACTAACCTGGGTAGTTATAGGGAAGAAAAGGGAAATGGGTAAGGGAAATAGAATTTTTCCATTTTTTGACTAGATAGTTATTGATAGGCTAGCTAGGTAGATAAGGCCAGTGGTAGGCAAGAATCTAGAAAAATAAGTTACTTGAGTTTGGAGAATTGCCATAGTTTAACCAAAATGGAGACACCTTACAAAATGGCATGACCATGGTTAACATCAAGCATGTATTAGGCCCTGGGTTCCATGCCCTGTACTGCAAATAAAAATTAAAACATTTGAAATAACAACAGAAAGTATCAATGTGAGGAGTTGATATGAATAATAATACAGCATAGCAATATGAAATGTAACTATTCTAGAACTTGAGAATTCTTGATGTAGACCTTTGTAAGTAACATTGCCCAATGCTTATTTTTATACCAGTGATATTAAATGGTGTTAGTGATCTATATAATTTATTGACCAAACAAGAAATATTGGACTATGAAAACAGGTGCTTTTAATAGTTATTTCAGGATAACAGGCAAACCCCAAGGATTATATGGAATACATGATCACTCTAAGTAGAGATAACACATCCCTGGATATATAATTACAGTATCAAATTGGTAAGATGACATGAGATATGTGTGTGTAAAATCACTTTTCCTATACAATCTGATTCAACTGGATATACCATAACCACATCTCACTTTAATATCCTGGGCTGAGTGAAGGAAAAGAAAATAGTAAGTATAAAACTTAGAGTCTCCAGTTCTTTCCTTGCTTTCGATGTACATTTGCAAATTCAGCAGAAGTATTTGTTTTGTTTTAGCCTTCTGAACCTTGATCAGGTAGTTCGAGTTATAAGTCTTTGAGAAGAAAGGTCTGATGGGTGACAAGAAGACTGGACAGGTCTTTACTGAAAGCCGATGAAAATATTAACTAGGGGAATTAGCACGCAAAAGATGGTAGGTTCAGCAGCGTCATATCCCAAGCAAACTAATGTACAGTGCATTTATATTCTCATGCAAGTAGATGAGATTCAATGGTATGCACAGAATTTGAATGTTTCCTATGACTCATTTGGAGTCTGGCTACAAGCTCTGGCTAGCCCCTTTAGGTTGGAATGATTTGGGGAATGGTGGGTGAGATTACCAGGACATTAATTTACATATGTTTTCATTTTGCTTTTTTGTTTTATCTTTGTAAGTTTGAGGTGGGTTTCATACCTTTTTGAGATGTCTCGCTGGAATGTGATTGAATCATGGTGGCAGCTGATGTCCTCTTAGAAGACACTGCTACAGATGGACTTTTCTCAGTAATCAGGTAAGTAGGCAAGCTGGCCTTTGTTCTCTGCATAATCTCAAGTGCTCCCTGATCTGCAGCATGGCACATGAAAAGCAGCACATCTGAATTGACAAAGAGATCTTTATTTCTCTTCCACAATGAGCAGAGAAAAAGGAGAAAGAGAATTGGGAGTGTGAATTTGTTTCTTTGGGAGTGTGCGCTATCAGTTTGAGCAAAGGAAATGCTAATGGAACTTATGTTCCTGCCTGGAGACTCCATTTCCTGACTGTTGTATTATGTTTTGTGCTGGGTCCAAAAGCCCAGCCTCCCACTCAGTGGGCCTGGATTGAAAAGCAAAAAGAACAGCTGCTTGGAAGAGAGGAATCCATCTTCACTCCAGCTCTCCTCCTGGCTAAAAGGAATATTGCTCCTAGTTGGGTAGGGTCAGAGTGTTCCTGTTTTGAAAATCTACATATATAGACAGTTGATGCCGAAATAAAATGATCGATATGCCAAACTTTTGAGTTTGCTGAAAGTAGGTTGCTGTCTGAAAATTGCCTTTGGATAAATCACATTAGGGTAGTATTTAGTTATTTATTTTCTGGACCCAAATCCTGTGCTCTGTATATAGGTGATCTAGCTGAAGTCAACCTCTGTGTCTTGGATGCATTCCGATGTGGACTCTGGGCTGGTAACTATCACTGTTTTATGCTGACTTGGCAACTGAACAGTTAAAGCACGGAATTCTTGCCGCACTGGGAATGTTTTTATTTTTTTATGTTTATTTTTATTTTATGTTGTTTTTATTTTATTTTTTAAAGACAGGGTCTCATTATGCTGCCCAGATTGATTGCCCCAAACTCCTGGGCTCAAGGGATCCTCCTTCCTCAGCTTCCAGAGTGTTAGGATTACAGCTAGGATTATATTATGAGAATAGTGTTAGAATTACGCTACAATGTCTGTCTTGTTGTAGTATCTTGAAGTTTATTACTTATGGCTCCAGCATTAGTGCTTTGTTATTTTATGGATTCTGTGCAGTGATTCTTATGCTGTGTACTAGAGGCCTATTTACTACTATTTGTCTGTCCAGTTTGAAATAATTTTTAAATAAGCACATAAAGTTATGACAAACACTTTGAATAGGGTCTTGCAGTACTCAGGATAGTTTTCAACTCCTGGGCTCAAATGATCCTTCTGTCTTAGTCTCCGAAGTGCTGTTGCTTCTGGTTTATACCACTGTACTAGGTGAGCAGGACTTTCCATTAGCCTTCCATTCTTTAAAGGAATGTGTTGCACGTGTGTGTGCTTGATAACATGGGATATGTGTGTTGATATGGATATGTGTGTTGATATGGGAGTGCATGACATGGCGCGCATGCATAGGTCAGAGGGATACTTTGTGAAGTTGGTTCTGTCCATCCACCTTTCTGTGCTTTCCAGGAACCTAACTCGGGTTGTCGGGCTTGTGTGTCAGGTGCTGAGCTGGCCCTATAGCCTTTCCTTCTTATGCTGGTTGAATAATGGTTGGATGATTCTAGGACCTAGAGTACTTGATTCGGACAAATTGAGAAACTTACAGAGGAGGGAAGCCACATGTCAGAGTGGTCATCTCTGATCTAGTACTTCTTGTCCACGTAGTACTAGACAAGTGGACATCAAGTGCATTATTTGAGATTTTCTAGGCTTTGGAAATGTCCTAGGAATTTCGGAGCATTCTGTTTCGTATGGGTTGTTAGTGAAGTGTGTCTCCTTCATTCAGCCCTTGGTAGTAATTTGGAACTCCGAATGTGGAATAACAGTTTATGAGGAACATGGGAATGTTTAATGCCATTTATCTTTCAGTAATTCTCCCTCCCCCCCTCTAGAGTGTGTGTGAATGTGTGTGTGTTAGCGTGTACACACGCACATGCTATAGTTCACCTGTGAAAGTTAAAGGGAAACTGTGGAGTGGGTTCTGTCCTTCCACCAAGCTTTCTGGGGATAAAACTGAGGTTGGGAAGCTCAAGGCAAGCACTTTACAGCTAAGCTGCCTTCCCTTGCCAGCCCTCTCTTTTACTTTGCACAATGCTAGTAAAACTCTCACTGGATATTCAGACAGGCAAATTCCTAGCAGATGGTTCTTATCTTTGACATTATGTGTGAGGGGTCAGAGTGAAACACTGTGGAGTTTAGTTCAATTCCTGGGGCTTCCATTTTCCTCTGCCTTCTTTGGAAATCATTTCCTGGTGTTCTAATTCTGTATCTTGCCAAGTAGCAAAACACTAGGAAAACCCCCGGAAGTAGCTTGTGGTTAAGTTTCAAGTTTTTTGGCTCTTATCCAAACACTCATGAGCTTCATTTGTGTTCACATATAAGAAAAGCCAACCCAGATCTCCTAATAATGCTTTATTTAGTACTTAAACTTTAATTGCGGGGTATAAATGATACCATTAGGAACCGATATCAATACTAATGCCACCTATATTATTATTTACTCGGCTGAAAACTAAGCTTGTTGAAATATATTTATTAACGCTGCACCCTAGAACTACACATTTAAAGCTTAATTCTGTGGCTGTTCGTGAATTCTTGGCATACTGTGGTGTCGAGGAGGCTTCTTAGCCTGAGATAAGTTCATTATTAAATTCGAGTGATGTGTTAGGGTATTTTTTTTTCAGGTCACAAAAACAAGCTGTTTTATTCAAATGATGAGACACTCCTTATGAAATTCTTTTAACCAGCAAACAGTTAAATTTGGCATCTGTGATGTATAAACTTTGCTCCTTAGCCGTAAAATGTACTTTATTCATTCTGTCGATTTCTTTTTCTGCCATGGCTATTGTTTGTCACTAACAGCTAGCTTTTGTGAAGTTAATAAATGTGCATAATAAGGACATAAAGGTATGGAGAAGTAATACTGTAATCCTTTTGTTTGGATAATCAGTCTAATGTATGCAAATTAAACCTTATTAGTACTAGGGTTTTGTGTCTGCTTATCAAAATGTGCCATTTTCATGAAAATTGGAAGTCCATTATATAAAGTTATTATTAACAATCATTTAGGAATTATATACGGTATGCAAATTAAAGTTGATTACAACTAATTAAGGGCTTTCTTTGTTATTTGACCTTGTCTGCTTTTTATGTAAATATGTTTCTTTTGGTCTGGCATATTTTTAGACTCAGAAAAGTATATTAAGACAAGTTACATTATGTATTTTTTAATATATCTTTGTGTTGCCATTGTCTGTGCCCCTCACTTCACAGAGGCACATGTGATATGTTCGAGCCATGCAGCTCGCTGTTTGGAGATAGCTCCCTAGGTGAGGAGAATCTCAGAAACAGAAAACAATCAAATCTCCCAAGTCTCTTCAGTATGATTCATGGAAAATGAGCACAAACCCAGTACATCATATAAACAGTCTTCATGCCACAATACCCCTTTTTTCCACTATTTATTGACTTCAGTCAGTCTTGAGTTATGGAGTTCTAAACAGGGCTAAGTGATCGTTACTCACTTCCAAGATATCTTGCAAACACAATTGTTTGTTATCTACGAAGGCATTCGACTAAAGATTAGTGACTTCATCATGGAAAGCGTAACAAGTCAGGACTAATGGCTTTCAAAAGAAGTACATGTTCCCTATAAAATGAAAGGTTCTCAGCAGCTGGAGAGGAAACAATGAGAGTAAAATTTTTTCCTTCACATTTATTCTCTCTGTCTCTCTCTGTTTCTCTGTCTCTTTCTCTCTCTCTGTCTCTCTGTCTCTGTCTCTCTCTCTGTCTCTCTGTCTCTGTCTCTGTCTCTGTCTCTCTGTCTCTGTCTCTGTCTCTGTCTCTGTCTCTGTCTCTGTCTCTCTCT
>BDUI01005700.1:43765-54157 GCA_002335545.1 Apodemus speciosus
GGCAGTGCAAGATCTCCTGCAGGGCTCAGAGCCAAGCCTGGCTGGCCCACGGGGCCGCTGATCAGCTTAACTCTTGAGCGGAGATAGCTGAGTCCCCAGAGGCCTTAAATTTGTGGTTCCTGGTTGCAGGAGCTCGCTCGGTGCGAGCTGGCCGTAGCTAAGATGGCGGCAGTGGTGGTGGCGGGGAGAGTAGCTGAATTTTTTGTATTAATAGAAGAAATTTATACCAGTGATAACCTTGATTCTGTATCAAAATAAATTCTGTACCAATATAAGAAATTATGACTTCAACTTAGTAACTATTGTAAAGATTTCTACCAAATGCGATTATGGTTACACAATCAATTCTAGCTATTTCCTCCCTGTTACAATTATGACCATTTCTACATTCCCCAGAAAGAAAACTAGAATAACCACCTCTAGACCCTCAAGTCCAGAGAACTGGGGTGACAACTCTTCATAACTTCTTCAAGCTGAATATGGGTGTTGCGATATCTTGAAGGGGTGGGTAGGGAAAATGGGGGAGTTGGTTGGCCTTAAGAATGCCACACCAATGATTGTTTTAGTCTCTGATGTCAGTGTCATGACTGGATCTGGATAAAAGTCCAAGAGATCAGGAGTTCAAAGCAGGTCAGTTCAGCATGTCTGCAGACTAGACTCACCAAGGCTGTTTATTCTGTAATATACAAATCTCAAAACAAAGTTTTAGTATCATCAAGATAGTTTTTTTTGTTAAATTCCCTGGAATCTAGTCTTCTGGGGGTCTCCCTTCATCATATCTGATCCATATAACTCTGGGAGGTGTATAGACATTAATCACCTTATCTAAAAACACAGTCAGAGACAGCAAGACCAGCTAACACCAGAGATATCCAGATGGCGAGAGGCAAGGTCAAGAACATGAGCAACAGAAACCAAGGGTACTCTAACCCTCTGAAACAGCAATCCTTCCACCAACTTCTTTTTTAATAAGTTGTCTTGCTCATGGTGTCTTATCACAACAGAAAATTAACAAAGATGTCTTTTATCCTTTGATCTCAGCCTCTGGAAGCAGCTGTATTTGTTATCTTGCAGGATAGCTTACATTTCTTGATTGTCTGGTTATTTCCTCAGGGTTTAACTTATTCTTCTATTTCATGTATTTTTGGAAATGAGAAGCAAGCCTAAATATTTGGCTAGATTTTGGTTTGATATTTTACAAGGCCAATTCATAGATGATTCTGTTTTGTTTCCATTTCTTTCATGTTAGAAGGATATAACATCTAAGTGTTCCATTGTAAGCAGTTTGATAATGTGGTTAACTAAGGTTGTGACCACYGTATTTTCCATTATGAAGATATGCCTTTTCCTTGAACAGGCTTTAAAAATAGCTGTAATGTTGTAGTGTATGAATAAATATGAATAAGCAAATTACAGTTTATTCATGCACTCTTTCATTGGTAGAAATTCAATTTGTTTCTATTTCCTTTTGGCATTGAAATGTCTTACTGAGCAATTTTATGCTTAAATTTTCTTAAATATTAATGCTTTTATTTCTGTGGAATAGATTTCTCATTGTGGAACATGAAGCATGCATATTTTTAATTTTGACATTTTATTTGCCTGACATTTAAACTTTTTATTTAATATTATAAAATTTTCCTCTAAATTTATAACTTGGATCTGGAAAAATGGCTCAGTGATTAAAAGCTTTTGATTCTCAGCATCCACCTGGGAACTCACTGTTCCAAGGGGTCCAATGCCCTCTTTTGGACTCTACACATTCCAGGCATGCATGTAAATAGACACACATACAGGTAAAACATCTATATGCATAACATAACTACAAATAACCCATTTCTATCATTATTATATGAGACAACTTGTTTTCCCAAATTTTCATCAATATTCTTTATAATTAACTTTTAATTCTAATCCCCAACTCTGATCAATAAAATCTTAGATTTTATTTTCAATTTCTGGGACTATTAATGATTCTGCAGTCTATCATACAATTTCTGACTTTATTTCTTACCTGTTCTTTACTTATTTACTTCGTGTCTCCTTGTTTGTGATTTATTTTTGCCATACAAAAAAATCAAGATACTTCTAATATTGACTAGTTTGAAGCAGGAAGAGTGCTATAAGTTTGATGCCAACTTTAGATACACTGTGAGTTTGAGGCTAGCCTAGGCTGCAGTCTAGAAACTTTTATTGAAAAAAAAAAGTCCAATGTACTTATCTATTTTTGCCATTATTCAGTTACCTATCTTGTTCCAGAAAGTTTCCCTATGTTGAGATAATATGAAATTATCTTGTTATTTTATTTATTTTATTTTAACTTATATGATACAAGGTAACGTTTTACATTTTTGATAACTAGTAATATCAGTTTCACAAATGTGCAATTTCTACTCAAGTAGTGATGTTGTTCTTCCCACCTCTTTTCTCCAAATTCTTTCCTTTCCTCCTTTCTTATAAGATATTTCATGTTCTTTTTTTTGTATAGACATTTTATTTATTTCTTTTTTCTATATTCTTTGTTTACATTCCAAATTATTTTCTCTTTCCAGGTTGTCCCCTCCCCATAGGTCCCATAAGCCCTCCTCCCTCTGCCAGTTCCCCAATCAACCCCCTCCCACTACTCTGTCCTGGTAATCCCCTACAATGCTGCATCAATCCTTTCCAGGACCAGGGACCTCTCCTTCTTTCTTTTAGGGAATCATTTGATATGTTAGTTGACTGGTGTGAGGTGAAATCTCAGGGTCATTTTGATTTGCATTTACCTGGTGTCTAGGAATGTTGAACATTTCTTTAAGTGCTTCTTGGCCATTCAAGATTAGGAAACCATATAAATAATAGTCCTATAACCCCAGAGGAAATAGAAGCAGTCATTTAAAAGCTCCCAACCAAAACAAACCCTAGGCCAAATGGTTTTCATGTAGAATTCTACCAGACTTTCATGGAAGAGCTAACTATTGAGCTCCTCAAACTATTCTAAAAAATAGAAACAGAAGGAACTCTGTCACCCTGATATCTAAACCACATAAACACTCAACAAAGAGAATTTCAGACCAATTTCCCTTATGAACATTGATGCCAAAATAGTCAATAAAATACTCCAAAACCAAATCTAAGAACACATCAAAGACATCATCAATCATGATCAAGTAGGCTTCATCCCAGGGATGTACAGGTGGTTCAATATACAAAAATCCATCAACGTAGTTTTCCTAATCTTGAATTAGCTGTCTAGAAAGTCATCCATTTCATTTAGATTTTCAAATTTTGTGGAGTAGAGGCGTTTGAAGTAAGATCTAATGATTCTTTGAATTTCCTCAGTGTCATTATGTCCTTCTTTTTATTTCTGATTTTGCTAATTTGAGTACTGTTTCTCTGTCTTTTAGTTAGTATGGCTAAGGGTTTGTCTATCTTATTGATTTTATCAAAGAATCAACTTTTTTTTCATTGATTCTTTGTGTTGATCTCTGTTTCTAATTGACTGATTTGAGCCCTGAGTTTGATTATTTCCTGCTTTCTACTCCTCCTGGGTGTGTTTGCTTCTTTTTGTTTTCTAGAGCCTTCAGATGTACTTTTAATTTGTTGGTATGAGAGTACTTAGTGCTATGAACTTTCCTCTTAGCACTCCTTTCATAGTGTCCCATAAGTTTAGGTATATAAGTGCCCTCATTTTCATTGAATTCTGGAAAGTCTTTAATTTCTTTCTTTCTTCCCTAACCCAGTGATTGCTGAGGAGAGAGCTGTTCAGTTTCCATGAATATGTAGGCTTTCTGTTGTTTCTGTTATTGTTAAAGTCCAGCTTTAATCCATGGTGATCTGACAAGATGCATGTGGTTAATTCAATCTTCTATCTGTTGAGGTTTGCTTTGTGACCAATTATATGGTCCATATTGGAGAAGGTTATGTGAGTTGCTGAGAAAAAAGGTATATTCATTTGTGGTTGGGTGAAATGTTCTATAGATATATGTTATGTCCATTTGAATCATAATTTCTGTTACTGTATTTGTTAGGCTTTTACTGCTATAAGCAGATATCATGATCAAGGTAATTCTTATAAGGACATTTAATTGGGGCTGGCTTGCAGGTCCAGTCCTTCACCAAGGTGGGAACATGGTGCAGGAGGAGCTGAAAGGTCTACATCTTGTTCTGAAGGCAGCTAGGAGAAGAATGGCTTCCAGAAAGCTAGGAAGAGTGTATTAAAACTCACACCCATAGTGGCACACCTACTCCAACAAGGCCACGCCTACTAATAGTGCCACTCTCTGAGCCAAGCATATAAAAACCATCACAATTAGTTTTGTTATTTCTCTGTTTAGTTTCTGTCTCAGTTGGTGAGAGGGGGTGTTGAGGTCTCCAATTATTTTTTAAAAATTATTTATTCATTATATATATATATGAGTACACTGTAGCTGTCTTCAGACACACCAGAAGTGGGCATCAGATCCCATTACATATGGTTGTGAGCCACCATGTGGTTGCTGGGAATTGAGCTCAGGNCTGTCTTCAGACACACCAGAAGTGGGCATCAGATCCCATTACATATGGTTGTGAGCCACCATGTGGTTGCTGGGAATTGAGCTCAGGACCTCTGGAAGAACAGTCAGTGCTCTTAACCACTGAGCAATCTCTTCAGTCCCAGAGATCTCTCACTGTTAATGTGTGAAGTTTGATGTATAATTTAAGGGTTTGTTGTAGCAGGATAGCTGGACTCTGGTGGTGCCAAATTGGCCTGGGTCTTGTTGATTGTGTTCTTTTCATGTCCTTTAGACATCTGGTTTTCCCCGGTGTTGACTGGATAATCCTCATGGCAATAGGACTCTGCTGGAAGGTAGGGTAAGCTCTGGGACAGACAGTGGAGATCAGGGTACCCTTGTCTATTGGCTGTGCCTCAGGCAGACCCCACTCTGCAGATTGTGTTGCAGAGGACCCTATTTTGTAGATTGTGTCCCAGTCAGACCCAGCTGGGGTGGCAGGCAGGTCCAACTAAGATGGGTAGTCTGGCAGAGTTCCAAGTTGGTTAGTTTTGGGGCTCAGAAAGTTTCCATGGTGGCAGGGCACTCTTGGGGTCCTACAAGGCTCTTCCAGAGAGCAAGGCCAGAGCTAGACCATGAATCTCCAGGAATTGTGGTCACCACTCACCTTTCCAGGCTGTCTAAAGTGGACCAGCTATGGTGGCAGAGGGTTCCAACTAGGATGGGTGACTGGGCAGGATTGCAAGCTGGTTTGTTTTGGGGCCCCTGGATGTTTCCACAGGGAGGCAGGATGCTCTTGGGGTCTAACAAGGCTCCCCAATGTGTCGCTCAAGCTGGCCTTGAACTTTTTATCCTCTTGCCTTAGCTTCCTTCAGCAAACCTACTGGCGTGCATCACCACAACTGGCAAGTACTTTTAAAGTAATTAAAATTTATTTTAAAATGTCTGTGTGTGTGCATGTGTGTGTGTGTGTGTGTGAGAGAGAGAGGGGGGGTGGAGCAGACAGACAGTGACAGAGAGACAGAGAGAGAGACTGAGAGAGGGAGAGGAGACAGAATGTGTGTGGGTATATGCACATACATGAGAATTCTCACAAGAGGCCAGAAGAGTGTGTCAGATCTCGTGCAGTTAGAGGTGCTGGGTGAGCTGTCCATTGTAGGTGCTGAGAACTGAATTTGGGTCTTTTGGAATACCAGAAAGCCTCTTAACCCCAGCCCCTTAAAGTCATTTTTAGTAGTTGAAAAATCTTCACTGCATTTCCTCTTAAACATATGTAAGTAATCAGTTTGTAACCATTTATTTGTAGCAAAATACTGTTGCAATATGATCATACTCACAGGTTCTTCATCAGAGTTTAAACTAATAGAGCCATAAAATCTTGAACTTTCAGCCTCCAACATTATGAGTTAACTAAATCTCACTTCTTGGGTCTTTGTTTTGCTTCATTTTGATGTAGGGTCTCACTATGTTGCCAGGCTGGCCTTGAACTCACAATCCTTCTGCCTTGGCTTTTTGAGCAATGGAATTAAGTAGGTGTTTCCAAACCTAGCTAATAATGAAAAGTAAATTAGCAGAATATATGCATATAATAAGGAAATCTCTAAATATTCAATATATAATATATGCATATGAATTCATTTTAACAAGATGAATGCATAGGTTTATGACTGCATAAACGTGTATTGTATTTTGTATGTATTTGTATTGTATTTGTATGACTGAAATATTATTAGTCCTATGACAGTGATATGATATCAAAAGAGAATTTCTCATCAAAAATGTTTTACTCTCACCTATGATGTCCAAAACTTGTAAGAATTTAACAAAGTTTGAGTCAGAACACAAAATTAGATGAATCAGGTGTCACTGCGATGCAGTTTTCTTTTTAGTTGTAAAGGTAAAGTGTTTTCTGCTTGCTATGGGAATAAAAATGTATTGGCGTGTTCCTGTAATGTGTCAGTAATGTATTACCAAGTGTTCTTGAGACCTTTGTAGTTACTATTAATGTTTTAATAAATCCACTTCCATATGCCACACTACAATGTATCCTCTCTGTGTTGTCCTCAACATTCAAGTACTCATTTTCAAAATTCAAATTGGAGACTTTCTGCACAGGTCAAACACTATGGTATACTCTATAGATGTAATAAACTTTCTTCCCCAGGTTGTTTTTGGCCATGGTGTTTTATCATTGCAATAGAAACCCTAACTAATATAGTAGGAAGCAGTAGGAATGTTCTCTTTGTCAGAGATAGGTAGAGTTTACCAATGTGCAGAAAAAAAGCAAAATACTCTGTGACCTCTGTACTCAGGATTGAGTCTCATTGGGAGTACCAGCTTGGATTGTGACTGTCCTGTTTAGATTTTTGTCACCTTGACACAAGCTAGAGTCATTTGGAAAGAGGAAACCTCAATTGAGAACATGCCCCAATCAGATTGCCTGTAGGCAAGTCTGTGTTGCATTTTCTTGATTGGTGATTGATTAGGAAGAGCCCAGCCCTTTATGAGCAGTGGTATACCTGGGCCCATGGGCCTGAGTTGTATTAAAAGCAAGCTGAGTGAGCCATTAGAAGCAAGCCAGTAAGCATTATTCTCCCCTGGTTTCTGCTTCAGTTCCTGCCTCCAGGTTCATGTCGAGTTACTGTGGTAGTTTGAATGAGAATGGACTCCATAGGTTCAAATATTTGAATGCTTGATCCCCAGTTGGGGGAACTGTTTGGGAAGGATTAGAAGGTGTGGTCTTGTTGGAAGGTGTCTCTCTCTCTGTCTCTCTCTGTTCCTCTCTGTCTCTGTCTCTCTCTCTCGCTCTCTGCATACTTGTGGGTCAGATGTAAGCTCTCAGCTACTTCTCTAGTTTTCTAGCATCTTGTCCACCTGCTGTCATGTTCCTCGTCATGATGATCATGGATCTTTTAACCCCCTGGTATGACGAGTGCCCAAATTAAATACTTTCTTTTGCAAGTTGCCTTGGTCATAATGTTTTGTCATGACAATAGAAAAGTGAAAATAAATGCAGACAGACTATAATATATAATAAGCCCTTCCCTCCTGAAGCTGCCTTGGGTCATGGTGTTTTACCACAGTGGGAGGAAAGTAACTAAAATAATGATATAAGCTGTCTAAAGCCTCAGTTTTTCTAAGTGCAAAATGGAGGTTAAAATGTTGCTAAAGTCAAGGTTGATGTGAAGGCTCACAGGACCTGATGCATGTGATGCATTTTAAACCATGCCTGCTTTGCAACAAGTATTTTGTGTTTCCTGTATTGTCCTTTCCCCTTACACCAGAAGAACTGGGTAATGAATAAGGGATGAGAGAGTAAAAGGTAAGATGCTGACAAGGCAGAAGGTTTGAGGTAGGTGGACAAACCTATTTCTCTGAAGTTTACTTCTTAGTATTACTAATGCTATTATTGGTATTGTTTGAGACACTGTTTTACTGTATAGTCCAAGCTGGTATAGAACTGATCCCTCTGGCCTAAGTATCCCCAGAGTTGGGATTACAAATGTGGGCCACCATGTGTGGCTAGAATAGATTTTTAATGCTGGGGAAATATACAAGGTATGTCTGGATCTTCATAGATAAACTATGAAGTAAGAAATCATTTTTTGCAGTGCTGGGGATTGAACACAGGGCCTTGCATATGCTAGGCAAGTACTGTCTACTGAGCTCTACTGCAGCCCCCACAGCCAGCAATTGAGATCAATTTACTTTTGTGCAGGTACTGTTTCAGGTCTTAGAGTAGAACTGATAAAAAATACCCAGTGTCTGTGTGTGCCTAATTATCTATGAGAGTCATTGTAGACCCTTGTTCTGTCTTTAGCAATGTAACCAATTACAGACCTCACCTGATGAGATGCTGACCAAGAATGGCGGAGTTGCTTTAAAATGGAGAGCATTCATAAAATGGACCTTGTGTAGCAGAATATCCTGTTTCATAGTTTTCCCTTTTTAATACAAGTTATCACATAGTCTAAATTTGCCACAAACTTACTGTGAGCAAGCCTGGCCTTGAATCTTTGATCATCTTGCTTCCATCTCCCAAGTGCTGGGACTACAGCAGTGAGCATCATCCCTTTCATTTTAGTGAAAAATTTCAAATACATCTAAAGGTAGAGACACCAGTGTAATACATTCTTTTCTGAACATATCCATTATCAACCCCTGTTTTGTTCTTATCCTCATTCACTCTCCCACCCTGAGTATTTTGAAACAAACCTCAGCACACTATTCACACATTTCTAAAGAAAATACTAATTTTTTTAATTGGGGTGAAATGTAAACTTGTCCATTCCTTTCTTTTATTTTTTGAGATTTTTCCCTTCCTTTACCTACCTCTAGACCCTCTCTTATAGCTCATATACTCCTCTTTGCTCTCTTTCAGATTTATGGTCTATTTTGCATTAATTATCACTATATATACATATACATAGGTATATATATTTATATATGTATATATGTATTATATATGTATATGTATATATATACACAATTTGGTCCATCTGTATAATATTACTCACATGTATATGTTAGAAACTACACTCATAAAGTCTCACATGGCTGCCTAAATTGAGCTGAACAAGCACAACAATAAACATGGAAAAGTGGACAGGGAAAACCCATGAGTCCTCCACCATACCTAAAGAGCTAAGTCAACTGAGGACTGCTGAGTGCAAGAGACATAGTGCCTCCCATTCTCTAGCCTCTGGTACCCACCATTTTCTGTCTCTATGTATTTTACTGCTCTAGGCACCTCATGTAAGTAGACATACATAATATTTGTACTTTTAATGTCTGACCTACCACTGTGGATTTCTCCCAGTTCAAATACAGTTTTACATAGCATAGTGTGTTCACGGTTCATCCACACTATAGCATGGTTCAGAACTGTATTCATTTGTAAGGCCAGAATAGCCAGAGCCTTGTGTATGTATGCTACACAAGTAGTGTCCTGATGCAGCTACGGCCCTCCATTGCCATTCTTATTGATATACAACTCTTCTTTGGTCAATGGGAGCCTCTGTAACTTGGCTTCCTAGTTCTTTGGACACAACCATACCATGACGGTAGTGCCCTTGCTCCCAGGTATAAACTGAAAGATCCAGACATAGCTTGTGTATTTCTTGCCCTTTCTATTTTCCCCAAACATCCTGGTTCTTACTAATGGGAAGCAGTATTCGGAAATCACAATAAAAGTCACGGGTCACTCATTACTTTCGATTAGTTCTTATTTAACAATACATTACTTGAACTGTAAGTATTCCTCACTGGTAGGGCATTTGCCTAACATGTTCAAAGGCTTGGGTTCCATCTTCAGTATTGTATATGACTCTAAACCCAAACTAAACATTCTTCTTCTTGATAGTAATAATGGTAATATTTATTGTATAACATTTGAAAAAATCAATTTAGATATTTAAATGTATGGCGAAATGTCAGTGAGGTTCTCTTCTAAAATTATTCATCAGCTAGGAAGATATCAGCTTAAATGTGAGTTCTTTTAAAATTCCTTTCATTGTAAGATGGCCTCTTTTGGGGGAACATATTAATCTGAATTGACCTTAGCTCTGAGAGTTTTGAGTGCTTCTAGAAGTCACTGGATAGAATTGATAGGGTGGAGGCAAAGACACTATCCTTTTTTTTAAACCTATTTTACTGTTGCTGATTAGTCTTGCATTTGTTTCTGAGGCAGGTTTTCATTAAGTAGCCTGGCTGTGAACTCTTAAATCCTTCTGCCTTTCGAGTGCTAGGTATGGCTAGTTAATCACCACACCTGGCCCCACTTGTCTGCGTTATCTTTTCTTTCCAGTATATTTAGGGTCTTGTCCACAAACTCATGCAAATTCTTGTCCATTCTGGTGTCCTGAAATGTTCCTCTGTTTTCTTACAACAATTTCATTGTTTTGGACACACACATGCACAT
>BDUI01005701.1:45666-56737 GCA_002335545.1 Apodemus speciosus
ATGAGTCAGCCACTGCAATCCAGTCGTCCACTCAGTAGACACCACACATGAATCAGCAAGGGCAATAAAATCCAGAAGAAACCTCGAGGCTTACTAATCAGCCAAAGTCAGTGGAAGCAGCAAGAATCTTACTAGAAGTTTTAGGGGAGTTTCTCTCTGTGAAGTCACCACAAGCGAAGCTTAGCATTGCAGTGTAAGGCGAACCAACGCATGCATGTTGTCAGTGAAGACGAGGGAGGCGAAGGAAAGCAAACCAAGGCTTGGGCTCCCACTCTCTGTGGGGTCGTATTTATATCCTTTCTAAGCATCATGTGTCCTCTCGTGCGTCTGCTATAGCAAATCATCCTTTCATTTGTGTCTGCTTCAGTGAAGCTGTCTTTCATATGTCTGCTTTAACAAAACATCYTTTCACCTGGGTCCTCCAGCAAAAAACACCATTTGACATAACTGACTTTCCAAAGGAACCAGAAGCTTCCACTTCAAGGAGCTTTGCACGAACTATCAACAGAACAAAGTACAAATACCACCAAAGTCCAACTTGGTGAACCAATGAGTTTTACTAGGGTTACTTATAGGAATACAGTAAGGGGTTACTCACAGGAGCATAAATGACCCAAAGGTGCTGTATCACCAAAGCCCACCCCAGAACGGGTGACAACTCACAAAAACTGGGAACCAGAAGTGCACCGCACAGTCTGCTCAACATGTTGGATAGTACCCTTTCCACTCAGGTGGTCTAAACCTCTTCCAGGCAGTTCTGCTGATCTTCGTTTCTTGTAGGCATTTTGGCTGGTTCATCCCTGCTTCTTCTATGTAGCTTAGCTTGTCTGAGAGCAACTCACCAGTCTTTACTGTTTATTCTGAGGAGGGAGGAATGAGGGGGGGTCTAATGAATCTTGTCAGTTTCAGGAATTTCCCTCAGTTATTTTGAGTTGTTCACTTCCTATCCTGATGGAGCTTACCTGGAGGGTGGAGTATTTGACCTCCCCTAGACATCCTGTTCTTTTACCTCCTTATAACATTTTGTCCTAAAACATCCTATTTTTCACTTTCTCTTTATACTCTGTGTCTCAAGAAGTTTTTCTCCAAGATGGAAAGGTTTTTTTTGTTTTTTTTTTTTGTTTGTTTGTTTGTTTGTTTTCCCGAGACAGGGTTTCTCTGTATAGCCCTGGCTGTCCTGGACTCACTTTGTAGACCAGGCTGGCCTCTAACTCAGAAATTCGCCTGCCTCTGCCTCCCGAGTGCTGGGATTAAAGGCATGCGCCACCACCGCCCGGCCCAAGATGGAAAGTTTTAACCTGAGAAGAAACTGTTATATAATGATGAATGGGTTGACTCTGACATCAGCAAATGGCTTTTCTCTTAAAAAGCATTTCTTACCTTGGTTGAATAGGGGACATTTAATAGATAGATAGATAGATAGATAGATAGATAGATAGATAGATAGATAGATAGATAGATAGATAGATAGACCAACAGACAACTGTATATTCTATCAGTTTAGATGTTCCATATCACCCCAAATCTGAGCTGGACATCACAACCACAAAGTCATTAAAAGTTAAATATGTCATGGGAACCAGCAAAGGCCTGGTAGAAAGCCCTAGCCAAACAAACTCAGAGAAGACAGGCAGAAAGTCAAGTCTAGCTTCCAATGTTGGTCAAGTCTCTAAATTGTCTATGAGCAAAGAATAGGGCTTTTCTAGTTTTAGTTTCTTCAAGTTCCCAAAATCTCACCATTAGACCAATGAATGAATGACCAGAACTCAGCAAGCACAGATTGTCTTCTCTCAGAGTCTATATTGTTACCAAATCTTTACCTCCTTAGTTCAGTCCATGATCTCTTGGGTCCTATGTTGCTGGAGATAACATCTTGGTGATTCGAAGCTTCTAATCTTCTCAGGTGCTGAAGGGATTATAGCACCAAGAGGTGGAAGTTCTGGTTGGACTGTCAGACTGRAATACCAAGAAGCTTGCCTTTGCCCAAACACACCCAAGGCTTCTGGCAATATCCAGGTTGGCTCTGTTCTGCAAGAACTAGTGTGAGCTCAGGAGAGAAAGCACTGTTTAATTCTTATGTCTCTGCTCTCAATAGTAAATGAGTTTGAGATAATCCTTTGTGCTCTTTGTACCTCAGGTTCCCTGATAACTCCATTAAGGGAAATGAATTAGTATTGCTCTACTGCCCCAGTAATTTTGGAGGTTAGGCTGGGGATAATACATTGGTAAGAGGGATGTGCTAGTTAGTTTTTGTCAACTTGACACAAACTAAAATCACCTAGGAAGAGGGACCCTCAACTGAGGGGTTGTCTCCATCATATTGACCCRTGGGTATGTCTATGGTGGCATTTTCTTGATTAAGCATCAATGTAGGAGAGCCCAACACACCATGGCACAGACAGTGCCATCCYTGGGCCGGTAGTCCTTGACAGTACAAGAAAACAAGCAGAGCAAGCCATGGGGAGCAAGGCAGTAAGCAGCACCCCTCCATGATCTCTGCTTAAAGGTTCCTGTTTGAGTTCCTGCTCTAACTTCACTCTGTGATRAACTGCGACATAGAAACATAAGCCTTTTCCTCTCCTCTTTTGCTCATGGTGTTTACCACAACAGTAGAAAGCAAAGAAATCTAGAACACGGGAGCCTTGTTGGCTSTGCTTTTGGCAAGTCGGTATATTCTCACATGGTCTCTTCTGGGGATATTTTCTTCTGGTTACAAAACAAACCTTGAGGGGTTGGAGAGATGGCTCAGYGGTTAAGACTGCTCTTCCGAAGGTCCTGAGTTCAAATCCCAGAAACCACATGGTGTCTCACAAACATCAGTAACAAGATCTGACTCCCTCTTCTGGAGTGTCTGAAGACAGCTACAGTGTACTTATACATAATAAATAAATAAATCTTTAAAACAAACAAACAAAAAAAAAACCTTGATAATCATTGACTTTAACCCATGTATTTGAGACTAACCCAACAATGTTGTTCTCACTTGTCCTGGTGTGAAGCCCATGGTAACTTCACTTCAAACTCTCATGCCAATATGGAATGCTCAAGTCCAAATTTATCTCTTCTTAGAGTCCAGCTAGTGTGTGTGAAGAGATGTGAGCGGTGGCATATGGAGACTGTGGCGTGAGGTCTGATTCTACAGCGTCAGAGTTTGGACCACTCTCTCTATCCCTCAATAGATGRAAACATTTATTGAGCATCTTCCATGGGCTACTACGGTTCTGCGCTCAGGCAGGCCTGAAACTATGGTTGTCTCAAGTGCCCCACACCATGCTCCTCCAATACGTCTAACTTCTCAACAAGATCATAGTACTTGGGGGTATGAGCAAGCAGTGGATCCAGCAGCAACAACCCTGAGACACAAGGACTGGCCCCTGCCTGGAAGTTGAGAAGGTCACATGGCTGGTAGGACCTGGAGGCTGAGAAGAAGGTCACACCATACTCTGAGTCCCAGCCATCCTTAGAGTGTCCATCTTACAAAGGACAGCGATGGAATCCCAAAGCTGGCAGAGTGTATAGTTGGACCTAAGACAACAAAAAAAGTTTTTTTTCCAGATGGGCTCAGTTCCCCTAAAGCTCCTATGTCCCTCTCCTATGTCCCATAGGTTTTGGGTGAGGCTATCGCCACCCTGTAGAATCTACAAATGAATTCTGTTGCCTTACAGACTTTCTAGGCTCACCATGGCTGTCTCTCATGAACAGCCCAGATTCTGCATCTAATCTTTCTCCACCTCTGACAGTGTCAGAGCTGAAGCAGGTCCCCTCTGCTCTCTCTCGGCCTGTTTTCTGGTCCTGCCTAATAGTTTTTTTTTTTTCAAGAACCCTACCATTTTGCATGGATGCCTTTCTGGGTGGTCTGTTTCATCTTGCTTGGGTCCTATGGAACCCGACACTTAAGTGCCCTTGGTTCTACTCTCGGGGGGTGGAGGTGATTCCTGAGTCCTATCCAGCCCTGAACCCTAACATGAATAGGTACCTGCCTTAGCCCCTTAGCAAGGATGTAAACCAAATATCCTCTTGACTCCTCTGATGATGCTCATATAAACCAGGAAGCTACCCAAATACTGCCCTGAATAGAGGATGCTTTGGGGTCTGATGGTATCAGTAATGTCTTCTGCACAGTAGGGACAGCAAACCTGGCCTCMTGACTGCACTGGCAAGAGACTGAGACATTGATGGGGACACTGGCCAGCTCTCTGGGGAGAGGCCATTGGGGTATGGTCTAGACAGTCACATGAATGACCTTAGCAAGTTCCCTTTCCCTCCACACCTCTCTTCTCTCCATCCCAAACATCTAGTGAACATCTTCCTCGGGCCTCGTTCTTTGCTAAGCCTTTGAGTTCAAAAATAATCATTGAGCTGAGAGATTGTTTAGTGATTAAAACACTTGCCCTGCAAGTATAAGACCCTGGATTTGGATCTGAGAACCCATGTAAATGCCAGGTAACCATAGCAGCCCACATGTATGTAATTCTATCCTTAGAAAGTGGAGACGGGGGATCAACAGGGCAAGCCATATGGACTAGCTCCGGTTTCATTGAGAGACCTTGTCTTAAAGAATTAGATGGAAGACCAATCATAGATGATTCCCAACATTAGCCTTGGCCCTTCATGTAATGTGCATAAACAAATATCCACACATGCAAACATGTATACAAATGCATGCACATGAAAATGGAGGAGGGGAAAGCCAGTCCTTGTAGTCTAATGGGGAAACAGAGTGTGGACCAGAACTGGAATACTTTCCTACCTGGCTTTAGCTTCCTTATCTGCAAAACAAGCATTCTAGACCTGCTACTGTGGCTGTCTCAATTCAAACACTGCTCTGTGATCATGCCAGCATCTTAGACCATCTGTTCCCCCTGGCTTGGCATTATGATAGGCCACAGTCAGCAGGAGACCAGCAGGACATAGCTGGTAATAAATGATGGCTGGGATTGCACTGAGGGAGTGTGCACCGTGGCTGCCATGGCTCCTGCCTCCCCAGTCCAAACTTCCCTTCCTTCGGCTACCTAGACCCACCAACCACCCTGGACTTGTCAATTTATTTCTAGCGTGGACTTCCAAGAGGATCAGATGAAAGATTGTGTTCTCTTTCGGTTGTGCTGGGCTGGTGTGAGACTCCGGCTCCTCTGGCTGTTGGTCCAGGCAGTCTGCAGGACTGTCTAGTGTCTTCCTCCACCGGACTATGGAAGGGATGGCTGTGTGGGCACAGCTGCCAAGCTGTCCGTTCTGTGCGCTTCTAAGGACCTTGCATTGGGAGACACTAGGTGGTTTGACACTCACAGCTGCCTAGTGACAAATCTCACGCTGAGAATCTACTCCCACCCACATTTTCTCCTCCCTCCCTCCCTCCCTCTCTCCCTCCCTCCCTTTGTCCCTCCTCTCTCCCTTCTTTGTTACAGAGGATGGGACCCAGGACCTCCAGCATTTTAGGCAAGGGCTCTATCACTGATCTAAACCCCTTCTCATTTTAAAACAATAACGAGTTGCAGCCCTTAGACTTTGCTTTCATGTTGACATTCTTCCTGCTCACCCCCACCCACCCCCCGTCATTCTCTTCTGCTAATCTGGTTGAAACCCAGTGAAGGACAAAGAAGATACCCGATTTCACTGGACATAGCCAAGATCCTTCATGATGCAGGAAGGGGCTGGGCGAGGACCGGAGGCTTCCAATGGCCTCCTGGAGCCATGGCAACCCTCTCGGCTTCACTGTAATGCATCTGCCTGGCTCGGTCAATTTTTTGTTTCAATGTTTGGCTCTTTCCTCTACTACCATTTTTTTGTTTTCTTTAAAAATCTGACTTTCAAGGTCCTTGCCTTACAAGTGCAAAATCTGCAGATGGTCTTGGCCAGTCCAAGCTCCCATGAGCTAGTGTTCCTAGTTCCCTGGCCAAGGAAGGCACTTTCCAGGTGCAGAGGCTGCCAGAATGCTCACAGAATTGTTCATCTGGAGCATCGCAAGCCAGAGAGGCAGGACCGTGACCAGCAAATCCCCGGGAAGGATATGGAGGCCCCCGGAGTGCTCTGATGAAAACCAGATCTACAGGCTCCTACACTACATGTCGCTGTTTGCCACAGCCTACCGGCCTCCTCCGGGGAAACTTCGAGGGAGGGGATGGCCCATGGAAACAGGAAGGATGGAACTGTCTTTACCGTGCCAACTGGCTAAATGTCTTCAACTCAGCAACCACAGAAGACTACAGGGCTACCTCAGATAGGCTGATGCCGGTGTGGACAACAGATATCAGGCGGATAGCTTCCAGCGGCATCCTAAGCTGCCACTGCTGTTCCTCGCATTGTCTTCGGTTCCAGCATCAGGAAACATCAGGCAGCTCCCTCTATAGCCGCTGGTCGGACACTGAGGCTCGGGACAGGAAAACACAGCACTGAGCATGCCCACTCCTGGGACCGCTCACACGGAAAGCCCAGGTCAGCCTGGGAGGCGGGAGGGAAAGGTTAGGAGTGATTGGCCCTAGGCCATGACAGACAGCAGATGGTAGGAGGCCCACAGAGACATTGTGTCATCCTGGAGGTGACCTGGAAAGTGCCAAACACAGACAACACTGCCAGGAGGAGTGCTGTTCGCTCATCGGGCGGGTTCGCAAATCTGTTCCCTTTGCCATTTTCTTAAAAGAAACCTCTCCTGTTTACTTAGCTGAGATCCAGCCAAGTTTCCTTTTAAAAATAGGATGCATTGCATCCTTATTGAATTATCAAGCTTTCTCTCAACATCAACATCATCATTATCAAAATACAATCCAGGTGTTCAGCTGAGCGGATCCTTACATGAAGCAATTTAAATGAATAAACACATTTCCTCTCCATCTTTGGGAAATCGGCTGAGTCGCAAATCCCAGAACTCCTGTGGGTGAAATATGAAAGGCTGTGCAGATACACATCGTGCACGTGAGGCCTGGCACATGGCAGCAGGAAATAATAAAAGGGCAAGGTACCTGACCTGTACTCACTCCTCGGAGCATTATAGTGCTGATGCCCGATGCCTGGGGCCAGTCAGATGGGAAGAGTGATTTCAGGACCCAGAGAGAAATGGCCCAGTCAGTAAATGCTTGCGGGCTAGGCATAAGAACCTGAGTTCAGCCCCCAGCACCCACATACAAAGCAAAGTGTGATGACTCACACTTTAAATCCCAGCACAGAGGAGGCAGAAAACAGCTTCCTGGGACTTACTAGCCAGCAGCTACCAATGCAATGGGTGACTCTAGGGCCGACTGAGAGGTTGACCTCTGGCACGTTCATACTGACACACACACACAGACACACATCATTCTCACACACACACACAGACACACACAGATATATACCCTCAGACAGACACACACAGAGACATACACACTCAGACACACACAGAGACACTCTCACATACACACAGACACGCATCATTCTCAGACACACACACACACATCATTCTCAGACACACACACAGAGACACACAGATATATACCCTCAGACACACACACACAGAGACATACACACTCAGACACACACACAAACACAAACATTCTCACATACATACGGACACACATACACACACATACACTCAGACACACACAAACAGACACTCTCACATACACACAGACACGCATCATTCTCACACACACACACATACACTCAGACATACTCTCACACACACTCACACAGAGACACATAAACACACTCAAGCAGGTAGACACACAGGGACACTCTCACACACAGAGATACATATACACACATTCTCAGACACACACACTCTCAGATACACACACTCCCTCTCTCACACACACACACTCTTAGACACACAGGCATACAAACACATTCTCACACAGAAACACACACAAACTCTTAGACTTACAAAAACACACACAGATGCACACACTCTTAGACATACACACACTCTCATACACACAGACACACACTCTCACAGACACACACTCTCTTGGGCACACACACACATACACACATAGTGATTTCAATTCATACTTTTGGCACAAAGTGCCTCAGCCCAAGATCCTTTGTGTGCAGAGGTCCGCGTCTTTTAATTCTAAGTCTTTACTGCCTCACACAGGGCCTGGCAGGTAGGCAGAAGTTTGATTTTAATAACTACTGATTTGTTGCTATTCCGATCTCTGCTGTGGAGATCGCTGGATCACCCCCTAACAGCATGAGACTGTCATAATGAGGCTTAATGCTTAGAGACATCCTCGGCTTGTAGGAAGTGTACTGTCTGATTGTTCTGGAAACTTCCTTCCTCAGAACTCTATAAGATGGAAAAGCGATTAAGGAACATCACATGTGAGGGATGAGATTGCTAGTACAATGAAATATGTATTTTAAACCCTGAGACGAAGCACTCTAATCCGTTAAATATATGTATAGGGTAGAGTGGGATTTAGAGCCCTGTGTATCTGTTACTTTTCTTTTGCTATGATAAAACACCATAACCAAAGCAACTTATAGAAACTAGGTTTATGTTTCTAGAACATCAGAGTCCGTGATGGCAGAGCAAAGGCATGGAGGGCAGAGACAGCTGAGTGCTCACACATCTTGGCCCACAGCAGGAGACGGAGACTGGGGATAATGTGGGTTTTTGAAACCTCGAAGCCCACCCCCCAGTGACATACCCCCTGATGAGGTCACACCTCCTAATCCTTCCCAAACAGTTCTACCAACTGGAGATAAACATTCAAATGACCCTATAATGAGTCTATGGGAGCCATTTTCCTGCAAGGTACTACACCCTACAATCCCTATTTCATCCCCCTGCCTCTACACCCTACCATCCCTATTTCATCCCCCTGCCTCTACACCCTACCATCCCTACTTTATCCCCCTGCCTTTTTCTAACAAACCAAAGCTGGGCCAACTCAAAAGGGAAGGAAAGAACATTCTATAAGTGTGTCAGTGAACAAGGGCCTGACTGGCTAAGCTAGCCTTATAGAATTCTATGCCTACCCAACCCCAAACAACCTCTAGCCTGTTTAAAGCATAATACGAGGCAGCCAAATGCCTGGCCTGTCTCGGAGGCCACGAGCTTGTGCACCACCTAGGAATGGGAGCAGTGTTGTAAGAATGGTGGCGGGGCAGGAAGTGGGTGTGCATAAGGAGCAGAGAAAGAAAGTGTCCGATTAGAGGAACKCCAGGTCCCGAGTCACATGATTACACCACGCAGGACAAACTGCGAAGGGCTGGACTGTTCACGGTGGGCAGGGCCATCTCATTTCAATCATAACAAAACAAAACAACAAAAATGCACTACAGACATGAACCCACAGGCCAATCTGATTGAGGCAATTTCTCAGTTGAGGTTCCCTCCTTTTAGGTCACTCTAGTCTGTGACAAGTTAACGACAACAACAACAACCAGCACAGATACAAAAAGTCACACTATGGCTTGGGAAAGAAATACTCTCTGAGCGCCCCCAGACTCTCAAGAGAAGCAAGAGTCTAAGAGGTCAGAATATGTGTCTGGCCAGGTTTCTCTGCTGAGGATGGAGCAAGGCAAAGGAGCCTTTGGTCAGGAGAACACTTCTTTGGAGTCTCAGTTTCCTCTTCAGTGAGATGCGAGGAAGGAGTCAAAGCCACTGTTCTCGAACAACACATTTTAGGATCACCAGGGAATACGAGCAAACCCAGATCCTGGGGCTTCACCCAGGTCAGGATCAGCTGGGGGGGGGGAGGGTTGCAGGGAGGGGTTGGGAAACCATGGGAACCATGCTGTTAAGCTTTCCCCTGTGTCCCATTGATGTCTGAGACCACAAGACAGGAGACAAGATGGCCTGAGTGTCTTTCCTGTTCCGACATCCTCTGCGAGGCATCAGGAAGCGTGGCGAGCGCACTCTGACTCCATGATTTCCTCTCATGCTTGATGCCTTAGTGTACACTTGTTGACGTAGGACCGCTCTCAAACAGATCACCAGTGTGCAAATACTTTACGAAAAGCACAATAAGTACAAGAGACACAAGGCTGTGAACCGAGTGTGCTTCTCAGGCATCCATGTGATAACTATTTCCCAGGCCCGCAGCTGGAATGAATTTGGTAACCTATGTCTCTAGGACAGATCCCAACAAAAGTATGGTTTAATCTAGTTGGGTGGTGGCACCCTGTACCCACACACATTTGCAAATTCCAACTCTGAAACAGTCACCTTTCTCTTCCCATTCCAGCGGAGACCTTTACGTCTGTGATTCCCTTGTGATCTTATCCACTAGTGGGTATTTGCATGCTTGGCCCCTGTGTCTGGTACCTACCTGCCTGGTACTCACCTGCCTGGTCATGTGGAACCTGCTGACTCCCAAATTAGAACAGTCCTTGGCTGTAAACAGCAGAAACCAATTCTGGCTGACTTAAGCAGAGAAGGAAGTCATTTATTAGAGAAAATTGGGTAGCGTTAGGACTAAGGATTAGAGAACCCGGTTTGAAAAACAAATAGAGCCAGTTCTGAAGGCCGTCATGTCACGGGGATTCCCCAAAGCCAAACTGGTGGAGCTCTCAGAATGATCAATGTCAACTCTTATAGATAAGGCAACAAGAGAGTGAATCTACATCCCAGGGAAATGTTGGCACATTTGGGGTTGGTGGATGCCCAGAACTGCATTTCCCTGATCTTCTAAGGCAGCTCCAATCGTGTGTGTGTCCCATCTGGGACCCTCTCTTTTTCCACCCACTTACTCATCATAAGGTCACCGTGTACTTCCCACATCTGGGCAGTGGCTCTTTAGCTTCTGCCACTGATTCCAGATCCACCTTTATCTCTCTGCACCCCTCCTCTGCTCACACATGGGCACTGTATCCCATGATCCCCCAGTCCACACACTGCTCACACATGGACGCTCTATCCCATGATCCCCCAGTCCACACACTGCTCATACATGGACGTTTTATCCCATGATCCCCCAGTCCACACACTGCTCACACGTGGACACTCTATCCCATGATCCCCCAGTCCACACACTGCTCACACGTGGACACTCTATCCCATGCTCCCCCAGTCCACACACTGCTCACACGTGGACACTCTATCCCATGCTCCCCCAGTCCACACACTGCTCACACATGGACGCTCTATCCCATG
>BDUI01005701.1:73659-84073 GCA_002335545.1 Apodemus speciosus
CACCAGAAGAGGGCATCAGATCCCATTACAGATGGTTGTGAGCCACCATGTGGTTGCTGGGATTTGAACTCAGGACCTCTGGAAGAGCAGTCAGTGCCCTTAACCGCTGAGCCATCTCTCCAGCCCCCTATCTTATACTCTTGACCACCCTGCTTTCTGCTTTGATGAGACCCTTAGTAATTTTACTCCTTTTGCTTACAGTTGGACCCTGCGTGACTAACCCGTTAAAAGGTTTTATTAGGGAACATATAAGTGCTGTGCAAATTCTGATGTTACATCAGAGGTACCAAGTCATGGAGCCGGATAATCAACTCCATGATGCAGAAGTTTAGTTTTAAGATTAGAACTAGGCATTAAGAGAACGGGGGAATGAAAGACCTAAGCCCCCCATGAGAAAATTAGACCCCTAGCGAACTTAGAGCCTGAGACAGAAATAGAGTAGGAACTGCATGTTTGGCTAAGCCCCACCTGACTGGACCCTTAGTTCTGGGAACTGGCTGACCTCGACCTGGCCCCAGGACTAGAATGTCCTGCTCCGGGAACTAGGTAACCGCAAAATTTTGAGCCATCCTGTACTTCCCCATTCTGTATTTCCCCATTCTGTACTTCCCCATTCCGTGCATGTTTTTCCCTCCACCCCTTGCCTCGTGAGTTTCCCCTCAAATACCCCTGACCTCAGTTGCTCGGGGTCAAACTTCTCTACCCCTGCATGGGATATGAGCTCAGCCCCAGTGCACTGGTTTCCCGAATAAGCCTCGTGTGATTGCAGCAAGGACGGTCTTTTGTGAGTTCTTGGGGGTCACGTTATCCCGCGATTTGAGTGAGGGTCTCCCCTCTCCGGGGGTCTTTCACATTCAAACTAGTTAGTCTATGAACGTCATACCAATGAAAATGACTACACAGTATAAGCACCGTTTCCTCCCCAATTTGCTCTTTGGTCATGGTATTTCGTTGTAGCCACAGACACCCTAAGAAATAGAAACCCTGGTCACCTTACAAGTGCCAGGCTGGGAGGACAAGTTTGCCTCCAGTTTGTCTAGCTCCCTACAACTCATAGGACTGAAAATCGAGGGTTGACAGGGAAGCTCAGTGGTTGGGAGGCATAGAGAATCAGGGCCAGCTCCTCTGAGGAGTCTTCAGTGAGCCTCTGTGGGCTCCCATGGCTGCTGCTTGCATGCAGACCAGCTGCTGGGGAGATGCTCTGTGGGCGAGCAAAGACAAGCCTGAGGTTGAACCATCTGATCCCAAGGAGCAAAATACTCTGCACCCCAATCTCCTGTGTTGTTCACCTAGGAAGTTCATTCACATAGAAAACATACAGCATGGAGGTGGGTAATTGCAGTTCTAAGAAGCTTGCTGAGAGCTTCTTAGAGTAGAGCTTCACAGAGGCCTTAATTTCAAACCCAGGTGGCAGGTGACAAGATACCACATTCTTTCTGCTCAGAGATGTAGGGGTTTGGATGAGAATGGCTTCCGACTGCTCGTATATTTGAATACTTGGTCCCTGATTGGTGGAACTGTTTGGGAAGGCTTAGGAGGTGTGGCCTTGCTGGAGGAGGCGTATCACTAGGGGTGGGCTCYGACATTTTGAAAGCTCATGGTGTCTTCCCCTCTGCCTGCAGATCAGGTTATAAAGTGCCCAGCTGATGCTCTGGAGCCGTGCCTGTCTGCTGAAGGCGGACGTGAAGGAACCCTCCAAAACGGCAAGAAAGATTTCAGTTAAATGCGTTCTTTTGTAAGCGTGGCCTTGGTTATGGGGTCTCTTCTCGGGGACAGAACAATAAAGGAGACAAGCGCTGACACTCTGTCCCTGCACTGCCAAACCCCAGGCACTGAGAGTCTCATGACTGTCCTAGAGCATGAGGGAGGTCTGGGGGTGGGGGTGGAGCAGGGAGGGGAAAGCAGGGCGGTAGACAAAGGCTGGGCTTGACTGTCATCACCACCCCCACCCCCCCCCCCCCCCCCCCCCCCCCCCCCCCCCCCCCCCCCCCCCCGTCTCACCCAAATGCAGCTTGGATCGTCACTTCCCCTTGCTTCTCCAGCCTTACGGTTTTCTTTGATGTTACCTTGAAGAATTAAGGCCCCAGGGCCCACTCTACCTGATGGCTCCAGGTGTTTATTTCTTCCAGTATTGTAGGGCCGTGGCGAGGCCAGGGGCTTCCAGTTCCCTGGGCTCCACCACTGAGCCACATCCCCAGCCATGATTCCGTTGTTTAGTTTGTTATTTAAACCAGTTTCTGGGGAGATCTGTGCGCGGCTAGCCGTGGACCCAGGGGCTGGATGGCTTTTGAGATCCTACTTAAACTCAACGGCCCTTCCCACCCCTCCCACCTATTCCTGGTGTTGCAATTCAAGACTCACCCAAGTACTGTACTTTCCTTTAAAAGACACCCTCTCTTCAAGTTCCAGCCCTTGACCCATCAGGAAACCCCACAGGGCGCCTCCCACACGGAGCACCTGCAGTCTGCGGAGCCTGATTTGCTTGTCTCCTGGGTAGGTACTGCCCCACACTTGGTTACATTGTAGCACCAGGCTGTCCCGAGCATCTAATAGTTCCTCAGTCCACATAGGCTAGAAACTGCTTAGGCTGAGACTCTTGTGTAGTCTGATGACAGGTAGCTCGCAACTGTCCCCTGAGTGTTGAAGAAGAGGTGGGCGGAGCTTGTTCTTAAATCTCTCTCTCCGAAGATGCCCTCGCATCTCTGCAGCTCTCATCTCATTTAGCTCATGCTTGCTCATTTCTTCCCTTCGGATCTTCTTTGTATCCCCAAGCTGGCTTTGAACTCCTGACACCTTCCTGCTGCGACTGCAGATATGCAGCACAGAGCCTGGCTTCCATCTTTGTTATCCCCCCTCCCCTTTCCCTCCTACTTCCCCTCCCCCCTCCCGGCCCCCAGTACTAACAAGATCGGACTCTGCTTAGTTTCTGAGATCAGGCAAGATCGGGCATGTCTTTGTTTCTTGTGATGGGTCCTGCACCCCTCTGGCACAACTTTGGCCGGACATTCTGAGCCAAAACTTTTCTGCAGAACACCACCGAGGGGGAAAGAGGCCAACCACCCCTTAAGTGATGGCTGCAGCTAGGGCTGAGAAAGGCAGCCAGTCCGCTCCGCTTCTGAGGAGCTCGGTGTGCTTACCCCAGGAGTTGTAATTAAGTTCACCTCTAATTTGATAAGTGAGACTAGCCTGACATGTGAGAGAGTAATTAAGTCTCACTGGGAGCAGCAGGAACCATCTCTGGACGCCAGCATCTCTGGAATTCTCATTCACATATATTCTCATTCTCTCTCTCTCTCTCTCTCTCTCTCTCTCTCTCTCTCTCTCTCTCTCCTCCCCTCCTTCTTGCTCTCCACTAAGGCAGAATGACCCTGTGCCCCGCCTTAGAATCCCTCCTGCCCCAGCCCTCCCAACCCTCCCTACAGGGTCGTGTCCATCCTACAATACTTTGGACATGGCAGATGAGTGCACCACGAGAAGGCTGGGCCTCCACTCTGCCTCCTTCACACTCTGGGCTGGAGAGAGGTTGACCTTCATGCCACCACTGTGACAATTCTATTAACTGCGTTCAGTCTAGCCCAAATCTGCAATCCTGGTGGGAAGCCTAGGGGACTGGGAAGGCGTCCTAGAGATAGAAACTGGAATGTTGGGCTTGTCTTGACACTCATCTTTCTGGCTATGCTCTCCCATAAATCACGGCCCCTCCCTGAGGCTCTGGTTTCTGATCTGCAAAGCGGTCTTATCGCTCCCCTGCCATACACTGCCTGCTTCCCGGGGAAGATGAATGGGGACAGACCAGTTGTTAGGGCACGTGCAATCGAGTGGTTGGTGGCACCTAGCCAGAGGTGAAAAGTTCTCGGCTGCCTGAAGGGAACTCAGATGGCCACCCAGCCCAAAATGTGTCATCTGGGTACATGAGTGGCTGAAATCACCTGTTCAAAGAGTAAGATTTATGGAAATCTTGTCAAAAGAGGGTCCTGGGCTTTTAAACCTGACTTAGCCACCTCTGAATATGGAGAATACTAAGAATATTTAAGTTGCTCTGTGGAGGTCTGGGACAGAGCCAGGGACCAGAAAAAGACGTTAGACAGAGGAGGCAGCTTTAGCTCACTTAGCCCACTCATTGGATAAATCTTTTTGAGCCCAGGAAAGACTTTAGCTTCCTGTCACTAGCGGGGTTCAAGTTCGGAAGAAGTCCCTTCTCACTCTTGCCCAAACTATGGTCCCTCGTGACCACCCTCAGATGGTCACGCACTGCCTTCTGAAGTGCACTATCCAGTGCCTGTGCGCACCAGGAAGGCCTTCCTTGCCTTGGGCCTGACCAGGTGAGTGTCAGAGTCCCTGGGCTTCCCAGCTCTCTCAGCTCAAGCTCTTCAAGTAAACCTGAGACTCTCTGTCCCAAGCTCTGTTCCCCTGCCCCTCAAGCTCCTGGAGGTGTGGGCCCCACTGTTTCTAAACTCTGTTCTCTGAAATGCCCACTATCCACAGTACCGGCCCTGCCAAAGCAGGCTGCAGGTCAAAAGGTGGCAGGTGGATTCCTCCCAGAACAGTCTCCCTGAGCCGCGCTCAGAATACCAAGGGGTTGGGGGTGGGATGGGGGTGGGAGAGCTGGTTCCTGTGGCCGTACTCTGTGATTGCTACTATGCATGAGCTTAAAGATTCCTCTCAGTTACATAACCGAGGTATTTTTTCCCCTCCTTATTTTAGATCCTGGTACCATCTGCCCTGCTTCTCACGCATCGCTGGCTCTGGGCTGGAGGTGAGCTCAGGATTGGCCAGTCAGCTCTGTCCTTCAGGTGATGAGAGACTTGGGAAAGCCTGTTTTCTTATCTGTAAAATAGATCTTGACCCCACCCTGCCTGCCTGCCTGCCTGCCTGCCAGGGCCGCTGGGAAGATCAGGTGAGAGGAGGCGGAACTGGCTGGGTAACTACTTACACACGGTACACAGGAGTTACCTGACTCCCGACCTGGGAGAGCCTGCTTGCTCACCTGTCCTAGAGAGAGCGCTCACAGGTTTGCAAAGCAGGGCTGAAATACAGGAAGTGAGCAGGCCTCACAATGGGAGTCTCAAGACTCCCGGCCATAGGGGGCGGGGTGGGCGGAAGGGAGGGGCGGGGCAGCCCTAGCAGCTTGTGACCGGCTAGGCCCGGCTCTCGGGTCACCTGTTCACACAGCTTTGTGTCCTGGGTGTGGAATGCTAAGCTCAACACATGTTGAGCAGAAGAGTCTTGCAAAAACCTTACGTCCAGCCATCAAAGAACGGGTTCCTGCTTGCTGCAGCAAGCCAGGGGACCCAGAGCCCAGCCTGAGTCATACGCCACCCTGCACCCCACCCCCTGCTCAAAGCTTTGTCCTCAGTGCTTCCCCTCACCTTGCCTGTGGTTCTGTGGTACCAACTGAGGCTTAAGAATACAAACGGAGGTTTTGGCAGGTGGGAGCTGGTACGTATTCCTAGACCCTCCTCTCCCTATGCGAAAGGCCACAGGAAAGCAGTCAGTAAGACAAAGAACGCTAGGCTCCTGGCTATATTGGTCAGCTTGGCAGTTATAACAACACGCCATCGGTGGAGGATTAAGCAACAGAATACAAAATACATGTGCACATAATTTTGGAGGCTGGACATTCTGCCCCCCACCCACGGATGCTGGGTGAGTCACTTTCCTCTACTGGGCCTCAGTTATATGACCTATAAAATGGGAACAACCTGTGATCTGCCCACCTCACCTGTCTCATAAAGATCAAAGGGAGTTCTGGACAAGCAGGCTGGCAGTTGCAGCAAGTGAAGGAGGCTTGAATGACCATTGAGATTTGGAGAGAAGGTACCCTGGGCTACCCCGGGGTTTTGCTTTCTGAGACGGGGTCAGGGTCTTATTGTGTAGTCCAAGCTATCTTGGAACTCACTATGTAGACCAGGCTGACCTTGAACTCATAGAGATCTAACTGCTCTGCTGTGAAGTGCTGGGATTAACCGAGTACGCCACCGCGCCTGGCAGCCTTGGGCCAGCAAGACAGTCAGCATGATCATAAATAAAATAAAACTTAATAGCCTGACTAGATCTCAAGGTAGACTCTCTGGCTACTTTGTGGGACTCAAGTATGTGTCACCTCCAGCCCCCTTCCTCGTCTCAGTGACAATGGATGGAACTCAAAGCCACTCTCTGAGTGTTCTGGCCAATCTCTTTATTAAACATGAGTACAAATTCTCCCAGGGTGTAAAGTGCCACTGAAAGACTCCAGCAGGAGCCATGCTCTGCGGTACAAACAAACGCATCTGCTGTCAGGTGTCATCAGGAGTCCCTCTGGGGTCCCCGGTCCCTGGCTCCCTCTCTCCTTCCTTCCCATGCCCTATCTACCTTGCTCTAAAAACAGGAGCTAGAACAGTGCACCTCTTTTGAATCCAGAGGAGTCAAAAGCCCCAAAGGCAGGCTGAATCTGCTCTGCGGGACTCTGCCTCAGCACCGCCTGCACCCTGCTGTGGCTGTCCAGGTTCCTTTGCTTTCTCCTGGCTCTGGGCTCCAGTGTCAGGCTAGACAGCTGCTAAGAGTGTAGGATCAGTTTCCAAGGGTGCTTTGCTTCTCTCTTTGTTCCCAGGCAGTGTCCAAGTAGGTGGTCACACACTCTTGGAAAGACCTCAAGCTTGTATGAACCAAAACTCCCCAGCCCGAGCAGGCTCTAGCTGAGGAGGCAGGGCGCCCTCTAGTGGCAGTCCTAGACTTTGCACCAAGGTGCACTAGTGTGTAAAGCAGCGATGTGTAAAGCTGGCACTTAAGTACCCTGCCCAAGACTTGCTGCCACCTGGAACACGGTGGCATTTGGTTTGGGAAACTTCAGGGACAAGCAGCCTTCAAATTCAAAGGCTCCTTGATTGGCAACACAGGCACTCTAGCAGCATCTCAGCTTAATTAAGAAGTTCCCAATACGAAGAAGAGGTGACTGCCCTGAAGTCCTGTGGAGCAGGTGCGTGTGTGTGTGCGCGCACGCGCGTGCGTGCGTGCGTGCGTGCGTGCGTGCGTGCGTGCGTGTGTGTGTGTGTGTGTGTGTGTGTATGCATACTCATGCTCACATGTGGGAGCACCACATGAGCACACAGGACAATCAGGCATCTCGACCCACTGCTGGGACAGTGTCTCGGCCCAGCCTCGGCACCACTGGTCTGTCTGTAGCACCAAGCATAGCACCAATCCTGTCCCAGGCAAAACCAAGCTGCACTCTCAGCCAGACAGCATCTCCACCCAGATCTAGCCTGAGTCTTTCAAGAGAGTGTCGAAATCTCAGCTGAAAAGTCTCTAGATCCCCTGAGCCAGCTGAGAGTCACTGACTGGGGGTCACCAGGAGCACAGTGCCGTGGATGTGCAGAGACACAACACACAGTGACCTTTGGTGTGACTGGCTCAGGAGAAGGTACAGAGTTGGTCAGAGGGTTCTTGGATTGATGGGYTCAAGTGTCTGTGGAACACAAGCGTGATTTGTTTTTTCCAGAACACTAGTGGGACCCCTTAAGGGATGCAATGAAAGAGGTCTCTCGTAAGTCCTCTGTAATCTGCAAATTCTTTCATGCACACAAGAAAAAAAAAATTCTATTCTGTTTACTCATGAGACTTGCTTAAGGATCAAATGAGATACATATTTTGAATGGATATTTTGGCTTGAAAGTGATTTTTGGATTCTATTCTAATAATCTGTCTTTAATATAAAGATATTTCCCCCCACAAATCTTTATATAAAATCAACTCGAGAGAGATAAAGCACCGTATTGGCCCTGAGGTTTTGGGTCACCCACCTAAAGGCCCAAACCATTCACCACATCGAACACGTAAGGTTAGACTAGGTCTTCCTAAGACAGTGGATACTCCACAGTGGCTAATCGAAAGGTAACTGTATAAACTCCCTCCCTCNTGAGGCTGAAGATCAATGGAGGATGATTTCTAAGTTACACTTACAGAAGCAACTACAGGAGCATGTTCGAGAGCACATGGACATGGGCATGCGTACACACACACACACACACACACACACACACACACACACAAAATGAAAAGAGAAGAAAAAAGAAAGAAAGAACTTGGCTAGCAACGACAGCTCAGAGAGTAAAGATGCTTGCCTCCTCACCACACGCCCCTCACTCAGATCTGGAATGAATGAGGTGACAAGTTATGATCTTGGGGCCTGGAAGRTTTAGGATTCAGAGTTCAAGGCGGGATACTGAGGAGGACTGCCCTTCACGATAATAGCTTTACCGAGAGAGGTATTAATGCCAAGAAGAGGGATGTCAGAGACAGGAAGCACAGTGGGGGCGCTGAGGCGGGCTCAGCCTTTTCATAGGTTCAACCAGCCGGGTAGTGAGTCAATCACAGCATTGCTTGCAGTCTGACTCTGGTCTCTTGGGGGCAGGGAAGGGGGAAGGGGATTGTGCATTGCCGGATGAGAGGATGGGATCTTGTTACTGTGACTGAGAGTATGTGGGGAAAATAGAGGGGGGACATAGTCAAGGTGTGCCTAAGGCACAGGTAGAGCGTGACAGCTATTGGTAGTCTTCTTAAAACAGAGCAATCATTCTCAGACTGCRGGTTGTGACCCCTGGGGGTGGGGTGGGGTCAAGTGACCTTCTCATAGGCGTCACCTAAGACCATTGGAAAACACAGATATTTGCTTTACTCTAACAGTAGCAAAATTACAGTTGTGGAGTAGCAGCAAAAATAGTTTTATGGTTGGGGGGGGGGCGGGTCACCACAGTGTGAGGAATTGTGTTAAAGGGTCACAGCATCGGGAGGGTAAGAACCACTGCCTTCAGAGTCTGGTAGTCCGCGAGTGTAAGCTTCGTTGAGGAAATGAGAATTAGGAGTCCAGCTATTGTGCTGGAAGCTGGCACTAGGAAGACTGTCAGAAGGTTCCAGGTTCACATCCAGGCTACTGTGGAGAGTTGGGGAGGTGCCTCCTGTCATATTCTTTGTAGCAGCTGTAGGAAAGAAACTGTCTGCAGTGCATGTGGCCTAATGAGCCCCTAGCCCTAAACCTAGGAGGCCAGAATACCACAACTAAAGATAGATGTGCCATTCTCATCTTGGCTACTGAGGCTGCTGTGGCCTTACCTGGGTATCAGAAGGCAAGGGCTCTTGCGTCATTCTGTCAGAAACAAGTGCTAGCACTGGGCCCAAGCACCTCCATCTCTTTGAGCATGTTCTCTCCTCTGTAAAGTGGGGAGGGGATAATTCCTGTCCCTTCCTCCAGGTAGGTTAGCTGTGCTGAGCGAGCAGGAGATGGGAAGCTCCTTGGCAATCTCGCGTGGATGTCAGGACATGGGATGAGAAGGCACCGAAGAAATGGTTCCAGCCGCAGAAGGAGAGAGAGCTCTGAGGCATGACAGAATCCCTAGCTAGGGCTGGTACAAGGAAGCCGCCTGGCCTCAGGATTCCCCCTCCCCGTCCCTCGGGTTCAGACTGAGGAGAGAAGATGCATCAGACTCAGGGCACTGTGTGGTTAAACCTAAAGATGGGTTTTTAGTAGGAGACTCATAACAATTCTGACACAGTTGTGAAGTCATCTAGGTCAATGGTTTTTAAACCTCTCCTCCTCCTCTCTTAGTCCTCGTCCTTCCCTCCTCCTCTTCCTCCTCCTCTCCCTCCTCTCTTCCTCTCCTCCCCATCTTCCTTCTCTTTCTCTCCCTCCTCCCCTCCTCCTTTTTAAAGTGGAGCTCTTTCTTTAGCATAGATGATCGTCTTATCAGGCACTTCTGAGCAACCRCAGAAGAGTCACTGATTTGTTCTCCGCAGAGGCAAACAGAGGTCAAAGAGGGGACAGATGGAGCTTGACCAAGGTCACACAATGAATCAGTGGTTAAGACAAACAAGAAAGCACTCTTCAACGCAAGGAGCACAGAACACCACCTCAGAGACCTCAGGGAGAGGTTGCCTCACTTAGGGGCTCATTTACACACCCTGGGGACAGGCTCCCCACTGTGGGGGTACTGGATAACAAATGGGGACAGTTTATGACACTGTTGAATCCAAGAGGCTTCATTGGAAATGAGATGTAAATAGGAAAAGACAAGGTGTTTTCCAGACATGGAAACTCTACTTGAGAAACAAAATGAGTGGGTGAGGTAAAATCCTGGCAAGTTCCTCCTATGGGTGTGGCCCAGGCTTCCTCCAGGGCTCCTCAGACCCCTGGCAGCCAGATGATAGCAGTCAAGTGAGAGACTGTCCATCCTCACAGAGGGCTCCAGGTGGTTCCCACCAACGGGCACAGGAACTTGCATGAGCCCCAAGCCAGAAAGAGACTTTTGGGGGGTTCTACTAGGCATCTGAATGTTACTACAGTATACATGAGGGGAAAAAGAGCCAAGAGGCTCCAGAGGCATTATCTTCTCTGTCACTGTTCTGGCTAGTTAACATTAACATAAAGTCTTCTGAGAGGAGG
>BDUI01005703.1:7034-23002 GCA_002335545.1 Apodemus speciosus
GCATCGTGAAGCTTTAGCAGACGCGGCTCCCCAGAAAGCTGCTCTTCAAGGGTAAGGTGTGTCTACTTAGCTTTCCCTGCTGAGGTGGGTGTGCAGGTTCTCTTTAATCCCATCGTTTTRTGTAATTTAGATGCTACTTATTGGCTTTTCCTTCTTTCTCTCATCTGTCAGAGCAYGTGGCTTAAGAAGACTCTGGCTTGTCTTGGAAGAGATCTAAGACACTTACCCCTCTCAGCTGGCTACTCTTCAGTTTGTTACATGAATTTTTTTTTAAAAAAAATTTTATCTTTATTTTTTGGAGTTGAGGACTGAACCCAGGGCCTTTGTGCTTGCTAGGCAAGCGCTCTACCACTGAGCTAAATCTCCGATCCCATTTTTAAAAGATACTGTTTTAATTTTAATATGGGGAAGAAGATATGTCTGTGTGTGTATGAATATAGGTGCCCTCCAGACTCTATTAGAGGATATGGGTCTTCTGGAGCTAGAGTGACAGGTGGTTGTGAGATATCCAGTGTGGATGAGGAACCAAACTCAGGTCCCCAGAGCAAGAGAAATGTTTGTGTGCTCTTAGTCATGGAACTGGCTCTCCTGCCCCATTAAGTGAATCTTACCCTGTGAAAAAGCCAACTAGATAACTAGAAAGGTGGTTTGGGGATTTGGATCCCCCCAGAGTAGTAATCCCCACCCCCAAACTGTGAAAGGACAGCCCTTGGAATGAATGGGAACTCCCACAAATGTTGAAAATGGAACATGCCTCCAATGGAGTCAATGTGCTGCCCAGCTGCTGCCAGCCAACATGAAGTTGCTCAACGTTGAACACCTGCAGAAGGGAAACAGATTTCTCCAGCAATGTGACAGATTCTCGAATGTACCGAAAACAAATAAACACAACCTCAGTTTGGGCTGCGCTTTGTTGTTTTGCAAATATGGTCAGTTAGATCTGTAAGCATGTTTTCTGTGTAAGTGTAGTTGGAAATATGTTATACAGCTTAAAATACTTATTTATGTGTATGCAAACCACATGTGTGCAGGGGTCCGTAGAAACCAGAGGAGAGCATCAGATCCCTTGGAACTGGAGTTACAGGGGGTTGTGGGCTTCTGGATGTAGGTGCTGGGAACAGAACCCAGCTCTTCCTCAAGAGCAGTGTAACCACAGAGCCACCTCTCCAGCCTCACAATCGCATCTTTGTAACAGTGAATAGAGCCAGCAATTTTTTAATGAGCAGCTAGAAAGTGGAAGTAGACAGCTCCTAAGGATCATTCCCGAACCTTCCAGAGATTAGGAACAGGGGGAGGCTGAGCTCCAGGAAAGGTTGCTTGTGTCAAAACTGTGAACTGTGGAATTCAAAGRAAACAGTTCTTTAACTGAGAGAAGGTTAGAGCGCCCTCATGTGTTCCTACACAGAAGGGTTTTTTTTTCCCCCAGCTCTTTACAAGATTTTTAAAAGCTTTCATCGCTTCATTGATCTTCCTGAGTCAGGGTGAGGAACAGACATTTAGCAATAGAGGCAAGCCAAGGGATGTTATCATAAGCAAGTAAGCAATGTATAGCACCAGTTCTCAAGACCTAAATTTCTGTCCTAGCCATTTGCAAACTTTGCAACTCTGAAGCCAGAGCAAAGCCAGTCTGAGCCTCAGCGTCTTCATTTATAATAAGCACATGTGACTGCTGCCCTCAGGACTGTGGCAAAGATCAAATGATACGAGCAAAATGCCCAAGCCTGCCATTGGTAGGAAGATTCTAGAAACTGAAACAATTATTTTCAGATCAGAATCTGTGCTAGGGATCAATGACAGGTTAGTGACAAAGCCTGAGGTTCAAGCACTGGGGAGGTAAGGTCTTTCTATTCTTGAATAAAAATCTTCAACAAGAACTGTGGATAAGAGCAAGAGTTCCTTTTAAAAAAATATGTGATTTTTTTTAGGTAAATTACTTTCTTGAATAGGGAGATGTAAGTGAGGCTGGCCATGTGCCCTGTCCACAAATGGTGGCTTCTGGAGGTTGTATCTACCTACTCTCCGACATTAAAGCAATCAAAAAGACTCTGAGGGGATGGCTGTGTATCTCAGTGGTAGAGCTTGCCTCATAGTCTAAGACCCTGCCTCAAAAAGGAAAAGGGAACAAGCAAAAAAAGAAAGAAAAGAAAAAGTAGAAAGAAAAGCGCTGTTATGAAATATTTCAAAACACAATCCAGTTTCTGCCATTGGTCAGTTCCTAAAGTTCCTTGAGAAAACTCTATTGGATTAAGGGGCTAACCATATTAAAATCAATAAAGTCAGGGGGGGAAGAATAGTTGGGCAGGTCTGTCCTTTTACTTTGTCAGTGCATGACAAACTTTCTCCCGCTACAGCATTCAGCAGAATTGCAGTAAATGAAGGCTTTTTTCCCCCAATGAACTTTCAAAGGTTCCCTGTAATCCTCCTAGCTCTCCTTTTCATACGTGTGGATGGAAAATATTATTGTTTGTGATACAAGGAGACCTGACCTTTAAATGTCAACAGAAGTTGACGTCCCTCCTGCCCACCCCTCCGTATCTTCTTCCTGCCGATCAGAGAGTTGAGGGACGTTCTGAGCTGAAAATAACTGTTTCTGTTGCTACAATTCTTCCTACCAATGGCAGGCTTGGGCATTTTGCTCGTATATAAATTGGGGAGGGGCATTAAAGGAACACATCAGCGGTGCCTCCATGGCCTGGCTTCCAAGGTCTAAATGCTTAACTCTGGGTGGCATTGTCACAGGGAGGTGTGCTTAGAGACTCTCGGAAGGTGAGAGCAGGTAGAAAGCTTCTCAGAGCTGGTAAACTTCGCCGCTCACCCCAGTTGCTTGTCCACAATTTCTGGTGAAGTGTTACCTCTCAGTACAGCAAAGGCAGCCCATGAATTTGKCTGAGACAGGTATTATTTATAGGAATTTCCTCACCAGCTCTCTCTGTGATCATGGAACTCCTGGTCCTAGACCACAAAAGGCTAATGTGTTTGCACTACCTCCATATTCTTCAGGGCAGTAAGAAGTCTCAGATGGACCTTCTCTGTGGTCAGAAATCTGTTTTCAGTTGTTACAGTGATATCCCCTGCCCCATGCTTGGTCAAGTCAAATGAACAACACATTTTAGTGATACTGTGTTCATTTCTATAATATTGGTCAAATGCTGTGTCTGGCCTTTGCCGGTAACTCCCCGCTTTGCCTTTGTAACTTTATGGTGTGTATTACTTTTGTTCTTAGGATGTCTCCCCTCCCCAACTATATAAGCTGATTGTGATGTTTCATACTGCTAGCCTTTATATAAGAAAGATTTTAATCCTGGCATACCAAAAAGGAAACTGTTTATGAGCCCTTGACGAGACCGTCTCAATCACAGGATCTTTCTTCTTGCACTTAACCACCCGTGTCTCCCCTTCCTGTGGCAACACATTCTACCTAAGATAGATCTGCAACTGCCTGAGGACTCTGGTTCATATACAACCAGCCTAGAGGTACAGTCCCACAGAGCGTAGCTTCTGATAGACAGAGACCTACAAASAGAGTCAGACGGAGATCCATGTGCACTCTCTGACAAATTCAAGAGCAGTTACCCATTCACATTGTCACTTCCAAACAGTCTTCATTTTGTTAGAAATGGAGGAGTGGGACTGTACCGAATCTGAAATGTCCTGACTCGCTGCATCCCCAACACTGAGCCRGAGGGAACATATTTACAACACTTCAACTTTAAGAACTTTGAATTTTGGTGGCATTTCCTAAGAATCACAGGCCATTAAACACTTGGAGATAATRTGTTTAAGGATCTGAATACCATCTTACTTCTTGAAGTTCTGGGGCCCAGACTCACAAAGTATGCCCCTTAGTAAGTGCTTTACCACAGAGCCACACTTAGATTTTAGAAAGTCGTTCTTATTGATAGCCCAGACTAGCCTCAACCTCTGAAATCCTTCTGCAGGGTCCTGGATGCTTCACTCACGGGCATGTTCCATCCCTCCATTGAGATAGCTTTAATTCWATATGGAYACTCTGTCTCTGTTGAAATTAAGCATGAACTCCAAGCCATCAACCCTGAAGCATGGTGTTAGAACATTTGTCTGAGCCTTCCATTTAGGGTCTATCACCTATCTTCTATCTCTTCTTTAAGAAATGGGAGCGAATCACCTATCATTCTTTGGCTTAGACCCTATTGACTTGTCTCTGTGCAGTGTGTCACTGCTTTGTCCCCTGCTGTTTCCACAGAGCATCAGCAAGCCCCTCTTTGCCTTTACTGCTACCCAGAAGACACTGACCATCCTGTGGCTAACGTAGCTTAACTAAGAGAAAGTATGAGCAAGGGTTTTGGTTTTCTGTATTGGGGGATTTTTAATATTTTCTTAATTTTTTTACTTTGGGACAGGATGAGTTCCCTGTGGCCCAAATCTTATTAATTTTCTCAAAAAATATAATTTGTATAGTCTACGTTGATTTAGAAAAAAATGTGACAATCGTTGACATTTTATGCACCACCATCTCCAGGAGAAAATTGGCTGTCATCCAAAGTGATTATATTTGATGCTGAATTTTATATGTAATAAAAAAAGTATCACTTAAACTTGACTCCCTCCCTCCTAGTCTTAAATGTTAACCATTCAGAAGCTTGGTAGTTCTCCAACTATAAATATTTGCTGAGATTTCAAATCTTTGGTTTTTGGATATAATTGTCAGATGGAAAGCAATAAATAATGCATAATAATGAGTCTAAGATTGTTTCATTGCCAGGAGACTTCTCCAAGTACTCACTAATGTGTTACTAATGCCATTCCCATTTCACAGATGAGGAAACTAAGGCCCAGTATTTCTGTCATGTGCCAAGTAAGCAGTAGATCTGGGATTATGAACGCAGGCAGCTTGCTACCAGATCTTGTACTCTTAACCATGTGGGAACTCTCAGTTTCACTCAGCACTCTGGCTGTTTTCCAAATCAGTCTTATCATTCATCACTTATAAAATGTCCTAAATTAACATCTTTGAAAATTGCTGGTTGGGGTCCTTTGGGGTTGAATAGACATAGAAAGAAATGAGTGACCTATTACTGGAAAAGATGTTTGGGCATACTTGAAGGAAAACCAGAGATGAGAGAGTCGAGTAGTCTTTTAGAATTGTTCTGGGGCAGGAGATGGGAAGAATATTTTCTCTGTAGGGTCATCTGATGGATGACAGGTGAGAAAGCATTTCTGAAGGGGGTGAGGGACATGCTCAGAAGGAATAAGGCTGTCAAAGAGCACAAGCCAGTGACTCAGTCAAGAATAGCATTCCTCAGCATTTTGCTCACAATAACCCTTCCCACAAAAAGTCTTTTTAAACATTTCTTCACTGCTCTAAGCAAATACATTTCAGTAGTAAATATCTGGAGAGATGGCTCAGTCGTCAAGAGCTTATACTGCTCTTGCAGAGGACCAGAGTTCAAGTCCGAGCACCCACGATGGGCAGCTGACAACCTCCTATTACTCCAGCTCCTGGGACTCCAATGATGGCCTGGTGTTCCAGTCTCCCTGGACACTACCCACACATGATACACACTCACACAAACACAAATAAATAAAGGGAAATCTTTTTTGAAATTAAAAAAAAAAAAAAGATCACTGTACATCTGTTTGTGTGCCATGCGTATAGCTGTGTTTAGACATAGAGTAGGAGGGTATTTTTGTTGTTGTTATTTTGTTTTGTTGTTTTTGTGGAGGTTCCTACCCGCTCTAAGAACCAATTTCATTATAGTTGCCTCTAGGGTCCATCTGCAAGAACAAGGGAGAAATCAGGCGGGGGAAGACAGGACCAGTGAACCACCTGGAGGGGCTGTTGAGCTTCAGAGTTGAAAGGCTCCCAAAGACAGTTGGGACAGGAAGTTCCTAAATATGTGGGTTCAAGAGCTCCTTGATGTGGGGTCACCATCCCTAGCTCCCTGGTCATGACCCAGGTGTGATGAAGAAGTTCACCATCCTCACAGCCTTCAGTTTCCTCTTCCTCCATTCCTGCTTCTATGGCTACGAGGAATGTCACTTTATTCCAAAGTGTCACTGCAGTATAGCATTATGCACCATGGCTAACTATATTGTCTGAATCCTGCTTGTGTTATTTAGAAGCCAGGTTCCTAGGAAATCTGCTTTAAATTCTTTTTAATTGAGCTCAGAAAATGACAACTACTCTATTTTCGGAGATCTGGGAAAGAACGGTGTGGTAATAATGAAAAAAAGTGGGTAATAACTAAAACCTTGAGCTCTCCCATCCCTAGAAACGATCAGAAGAAGCACCCATGTTGGGTAACTGTGTTCCAGAAAAAGAACAAACTGGTTGTCCCTAGAACTCACAAGGCCATCTTGGCTTTTTTTTTCTTTGTCCCTGGCCTCTTACATGACTCTGCCTAGCAATGCTCTGCAAGAGGGGGTAACCGTAACTCTGCACTGTTAAATCTTCCCCCATCCCAGTCTTTCTTCCCCTGTGACTCAGGTGGCCTCGTGTCTTGGTTCAGAATACTAACATAACTGAGTCTACATCCAAAAGGCCCTAATTAATCAGAGGCAACCTATCCAGTCATCCCTAGAAGGCACTAAGGGAAGCAAAGCCTCCTGATACCTTCTTCTCCACTAACAAGCTGCACCTACTCAATTGGTCAAAGGGGGTTTTGTGAGTTAGTGAGCTGTCCCTAGATACCTGAAAGGCTAGTCACCAGAGTAGTACTTCAAATGTTGAAAGCATTCTTGGAGCAAGTTGAAGAGACCATGCCCATCAGCTGAAGACACGAGACAAGTCTAATCCTATATTTGTGACAGTGGATGCCAAACCTGTAATTTCAGCAGAACCATTTTTTATGTGTGTGGGGGTTGGAAGACAGGGTTTCAACCCCCCATGTAAAGGAGATCCTGTCTCAGTATGTTTGAGATGGGATCCTGGCATTTGTGTTCTTTGAAGATTCTACCCTACCTCTGAGATTCTGATGTGTGTCCAAAATTGAGACTCACGACTTTCCATTATAAAGCATTGTTCCATACATTGGTCCAGGGTTCTGCATACATAAAGAGGAAAAGAAAGGTAAGTGGCTGTTGATGGTATGAAAAACAGGAAGAAACAAATATAATAATAACTATGAAAATAAAGAGATTGCCAACAACTAAGTTTCTAGTACTTAGGAAAAAAAATCCTATCCTTTTAAAAAATGTCTTATTTAATGTTATTTGGGTATATGTCTGTGAGCTTGTACGATATGGACACTGTGTGTGTACAGGAACACACAGGTCAGGAGAAGTTGTTGGATCCCTTGGAAGTGGAGTTATAGATGATTGTGAGCCACCATATGGGTGCTATGAGCTGAACTCTGATTGTAGGCAAGAGCAGAAAGAGCTTTTACAGCTGAGTCATCTCTCCAGCCCCGCCCTCACCTTTCTAAGGGCTAAAATCTGTCCTGGGAGTAATAGATCATGAAGAAGGGGCTCAAATGTTCAGATTTCTTGCTATTTGTTATATAGTCCATGTGGTCTGAAACTCATGTCAACTCTCTTGCCTCTGCCTCTGCCTCTGCCTCTGCCTCTGCCTCTGCCTCTGCCTCTGCCTCTGCCTCTGCCTCTGCCTCTGNTGCCTCTGCCTCTGCCTCTGCCTCTGCCTCTGCCTCTGCCTCTGCCTCTGCCTCTGCCTCTGCCTCTGCCTCTGCCTCTGCCTCTGCCTCTGCCTCCTGAGTACTGGGATGGGATCATAGGCAGAGTTCTACATTTCCACTTCCTGGGGAAGATTCCACCTGATGGTCTGAACGCACAGTGAATTGCGTATTTCCAAAGTCTACTGTTGATGTCACCCGGCAAGTATTTGTTACCCCCCAACAAAGAACCCTTGAATTTCTGTCAATAATTAATAATTAAAGAGACCGGATTTGAAGTCCTTTCTCCCTACCAGCCAGTTACCAAACTTTATATTGACTTGACTGCCATTTTATTGATTCTGTGTTAACAAGCCTCTTCTAGGGGAAAAATAAGCAGAAAGGGCAAAGTTTGAAAAAACCTATTATTGGGGATGGTTATCTTGAGTTCTGTGGACCTAGAAGACAACCCTGTGATGCACTTGGCAGCCTCCACCAGTATCCCATCCTGCAGGCAACAGTGGCACACCAGGTTTAGGGAGGATGAGGTGGGCTGAGAGACTGAAAGGAAGACTCAGGGCGAGATTTGTCCTTCTCAAGAACTCAGTGCACTCTTGCTCCCGTGGGGTGGGCACTCCTTTCCTCGGTAGAGTGGGCTGGGAATGGTGTGTGTCCTGTGCAATCAGAAATGGCCCCTGGGGTCCCATGGCTGTCACATTTCTGCACAGTTCTCAGACTGAGCAAAGCATCGGAGGTTGTTAGCACATTTCCCAGTGGATCTGAAACTGGGCTCAATACCAGCAAGCACACTCCAGAGATTCGTCTCTCCGCCATGCTTGGCTAACAGCTATTCCCTTGTGCCCAGGCAAAAATTAAGTTGAGTGTGTGCCTTGCACTGTTACATACTGTGTCCCCAACAGCTGGCTCATTAATGCAATTTAGAAGGAAGAGAGAACTGGCTGTTCACCATTATATGTAAGGTATTTGTAATAAATCTCTCAATAAGGAGGTATAAAAATTCCCTGTTTCTGGGCAGCCAACAGAAGCAGAGCATTAAGCAGAGGCCGCGGAGCCTCATTAGCGACAGGATCCAATGCAGAAGGTCCAGGGGGACTCGCCCCACATTTCTATTGGTAATAGCGTTTCTTTTACCTGAAATATGCTGGTAATTTTCTCACTTGTGAAATTCAGTTCACCTAGAGATTAATAAATATACTGTTTCTTAATATTTAACTGAATTGCTTCCAAGCTCTGGAAGCTACATAAAAATAAAGCATCTTTTGTTACCAGTCTTTCTTTTGTTTACTTTTCTGAGATGCAGGGATAGCAAAGTCAATATAGGATGATTTATTCTGAGAAGAAGGAAATAATATGACAAACTATTTCATATAAGTTTGTTATGTACATTTTTATGTACATGTACATGTATATGTATAATGTGGGTCCTGGGGCCAGAGGCAAGAGAATTTCTGAGCCTTGCTAGTCACCAGCCTAGGTTCTGGTTTCAGTAAGAGTCTGTATCAAGGTTCTGGCCTGTGTGCCCAAATAGACATGTCTCACACACACACACACACACACACACACACACACACACAGAGACACACTCACACCCCACACATGCTTACACCACATACTCTCCAATATACATCAGGGAAATTAAAATGTTTTAAATGCATTTAACAAAAACAACAACACCAAGACTCGAATTCATCTAGAATGCAGATTCTTTACCCAGAATGTAGCCACCTCTGTATTGTCCCTAACCATAGAGCCAGTATAAATACCAGCCAAGTTAGCCTGCACCATAAGAATCAAATATGGCGGCTGACATGGGATCGAAAGCAGCAACACAATGCAAGTCACTTGATCATTTCCACCAAGTAGTTACTACAGAAACATTTCTAATGCAGTTGGAAACGTCTCTGTCCTAGACCTTGGACGCGCGCACACACACACACACACACACACACACACACACACACACACACACACACACGCACACACACACACACACACACACACACACACACCATTCATCTCAGTGTCTAGGTGAGCACCTCCCCTTTCTGCTGTAAGACACAGGGTAGGAATGACAGCGCCAGCACATGAGAGCATGAGTTCACAAAGGATGTCATGGAGAATGTGGAGCAAGCCCAAGGAAGTGTTTGTCTGATCTCCATCAAATCTCTCAAGAAGTCATTCTTTCTGTCTCAGATTTGTATAAGAGTAGAGTAATATATACATTTCCTTTTTTTAATTTGTGTTGCTATTTTTATGGAAAGCATAAACTGGAGAAGTGAGTTTGCTGTGTCATTGCTGGTGTTTTGTTCTGTTTCTGTGCCTGGTCCTGGTGCCTTCTGGTTAGACACAGGGCTGAGCTAGTGAGTTTAATTGTTACAAGCTATTTTATCTTGAAATTCAGAAAAGTTAAGATAAACTAAGTCTTTAAGCAAAACCTGATTATAGAAGATCAAAATTATGGTTCCAGTTATACACAAGTTAGCGGGAGATTCAATACACCTTCCTTTTATCTATCATTGTATAGTCAAAGATATACATACACATATCAGTTACAGATATATTTCTCTATGTTTTATTTACTATATTTTGAAAAAATAGGAAAGAGTAGCCTATGTTACTAGTTCCATCAAACATTTGAGATGATTATAGGAAACTATAACCACTGTATATTTGAGAAGGATACAGGGAATGTCTGTTTTGTTTAATTCCATTGTGTATTCAGTGCACATGGTACTGTGTGACATACGGCCATGTTCATACAAGGGTGTATTGTATGTTGAGCACACTCCAGGCCTCCATACTCCTCCCCCTCCCCCACATTAGTGTCCTCTGTCCCCTGATTCAGTTTTGCTTCTGTTTCAATGTCATGTAAGCATATGTGTTTTTTATGTGTTGAATTAAAATCTAGGAACCATAATGTTTTGCGTTTTAGAGGTTGGCTTAATTCTCTCAATGTGACTTTCTCTAGTTGGATTTGTTTTCTTGCAGCTGACATACATTCATTCTTCTTTATGGCTGAAAGCATTCCATTGTGTATTTACACATGTTCTTTAACCACTTATTCACTCTTGGATACCCAGGCAGTCTCCATGACAGTTGTTGTGTATAGTGAAACACTGGACGCTGGGCAAGTGTTTCTGTGATGTGTTGACTTAGGGACTTTCAGTAGATACCCAGAAGTGATGTAGTTGGGTCATATAGGTTTTCCATTTTTTTTGAAACCTCTTGCTGATTTCCATAGTGACTGTACCATACAGTCTTGTAATTGGCGCATAAAGGTTCCATTATGTCTACATACTTACCAGCATTTGTTGTTTTCTTAATGGCTGTCATTCACACTAGAATGAGAAGGAATTGCGATGCATTTTTAATTTGCATTTCTTTGATGGTTAGTGAGCTTATACATATTTTATGTTTACCGGCCATTTGTATCACCTTTTGAGAACTGTCTGTCCTTTCATTATTCTGACAATTTGTGAGCATAAAGGTCATTCTGTTTTCCAGTATTTTCCTCAATTTTTCAGTGTTCGACAGTTTCACTGTCCAATCCTTTACTTCCTTCTTCAGGTTTATTTCAAGAGTGTTTGTTTGCTTGCTTGCTCTGAGGCAAGTATTGTTTCCCTATTTCTTTCCCAGAATGTTTGCTATTGGTATTAATATTGCCTGTTAATATTGTATCCTGCCAGTCTGCTGGAGAAAAATYACTATCTCTGCTGGCTAGTCTTATGTCAACTTGACACATAAACTAGAGTTTTCTGAAAGGAAGGAGCTCTAATTGAGAAAATGCTTCCCTCAGATCTGGCTGTAAGGCATTTTCATAATTAATGATTGATAGGGAAGGACCCAGACCATTGTGGGTAGAACCATTCCTGGCTAGTGTGGTGGTCCTGAGTTCTACAAGAAAGCAGGCTGAGCAAGCCAGGGGGAGCAAGCCAGTAAGAACCTCGGGCCTCCTCCCCCCCCCCCCCCCCCCCACCTTGGCCTCTACATCAGATCCTGTCTCTAGGTTCTTTGGTGATGAACAGCAGTGTGAAAGTGTAGGATGAATAAACCCTTTCCTCCCCAACTTGCTTTTGGGTCATGGTATTTCATTGCAGCAATATAATTCCTAAGTAAAACACTGTCAGTCTAAGAAATTTTTTTGTGAAACCTGCAGGGTATCTTATGAACAAAATTACATCATCTGCAGACAAGGTTGTCCTGTCTGTTCCCTTTCATTTTCTTCCTAGTTAKAGTGTCTCTGCTAAGACTAAGAAACTACATTGGGTAAGAATATTCCCCATTTGACATAATGGTGGCTGTGGGTTGATTTATACAGCCTTTCATGTGTTCCTTCCAGTCCTAGTCTTCCCAAGCTTTTCTTATGGAATCAGATATGTCTTTTTATTCTTTACTGATATGCCTGCCTCAGCATTTCTGAGGTCAGCACAAGGGTCCTTATACTATTTCACATTTCACTGGAACAAGTAACATCGACAAACTTCCTGTGAGAGGGGCTTAAGTCTCCTCTGGTTCGCATCCGTTGTGATGGCCTCTGGCAGCCATCTTTGTGGTTTTTCTTTTTCCAAAGGTTCGAGTTTATTTCCTCCAGAATAGCTTCCCTGAAATGAAATTACTAGATCAAAGCGCTATGAATATTTTAAAGCTCTGAATTCTAAGCATATTTCTAAATAGCTTTCCAAAAAGTTAGTAATTTACCTTACACTAGCAATATGTGAGAATTATAGTATTACCCTAGGCTTAAAGAGCTGCTAATAAGACTGCATTACTTTTATTTGTGTTTATGTCATTCCCAGGAGGCTAGAAAGTTTTTGCAAGTACTTACGTATAATGTATTTGTGCTCCTGTTTCTCATTGTTGTTGTCATGTCAGTTGGATTGTCTCATCTCTGGCCCTCTCCCTTTATTGCTTTATCCAGGCTCCCATGATTCATTCAGCTACTGGGTAGATGAAAAGTCCCCAGTGGGGCCTGACCAAACCCAAGCTGTCAAACGCCTTGCCCGGATCTCCTTGGTGAAGAAGTTAATGAAGAAATGGTCTGTAACTCAGAACCTGACCTTCCGGGAGCAGCTGGAGGCTGGGATCCGCTACTTTGACCTACGTGTGTCTTCCAAGCCTGGAGACACTGACCAGGAGATCTACTTCATCCATGGGCTCTTTGGCATCAAGGTTTGGGATGGGTTGATGGAGATTGATGCATTCCTCACTCAGCATCCTCAAGAGATCATCTTCCTGGATTTCAACCACTTTTATGCCATGGATGAAGCCCACCACAAATGCCTGGTTCTGCGGATCCAGGAGGCCTTTGGGAACAAGCTGTGCCCAGCCTGCAGTGTGGAAAGCATGACACTTAGGAGTCTGTGGGAGAAGAAGTACCAGGTAAGAGGAAGGAGTGATGCACTTCCGAGAGCAGGAGCCCAACTCTCCACTTTCCTAGGTTGACGGCTGTGAAATAACTCAACCCAAGGCTTAGGAACTAGACAAGTAGATTGTTTGAAGTACTGAGCATGTGCAGAAGAGACCTAAACACTGAGATTTAACAGGCCAGGTGGAAATGGGATTAATGTTTGATGTCTTAGTTCTTTTTCTATTGCTGTGCTAAAACATTATGACCAAGGCAACTGATGAAAGAAAGCATTGAGTTTGGCTTATGATTTCAAAGGGTTAGAGTTAATGATGGCAGAGCAAAGGAATAGCTAAAGGCTTCCATCTCGATGCACATTCATCAGAGAAAGAGGGAGAGAGAGAAAGAGAGAGAGAGAGAGAGAGAGAGAGAGAGAGAGAGAGAGAGAGAGAGAGAGAGAGAGCGCAAGAGAGCACTGAGAATGTTACAAGTCTTTTGAAACCTTAATCCACCAAATATTTCTACCATCTTGGACCTAGAATTCAAATATATAGCCTCCATGAGCCACATTCAACTCCCCAGACTTCATAGACTTGTAGACATATCATAATGCAAAATCCATTGGATCCAAATTCAAAAGGTCCTATAGTCTTTCACAGTCTCAAACCTATTTAAATGTCTGTAGTCTCATCTGAGACTCAAGGCAGTCTCTTAGCCGTAACCCCTACAACATCAAAAGCAAAATGCAAATGACATACCGTCAACATGCAGTGGCACAGAATATGCATTGCCATTCTCAAGGGGAAGGAAGAAAGAGGACATGGTGAAGAAATACTCGACCAGAGCAAGACTAAAACCCAGCAGAGCAAACTCCAAATCCTGTACCTTCGCATCCAGTGTCAAAGGACTTACGTGGTTTTGTCCTTTCAACTTTGCTGATTGCAACATACTTCTCTTTCGTGAGCTGCTTCCACTCCTTATGTTCAGCTCTCTGTGTCAGAAATCCCGTGACTCTGGCACCTCTAACTTCTCCAACACAATCTAGGGTTTACTTTCACAGCTTCATAAAGGGTCACTTGGGGCCTTCATGCAGGGACTCCCCTGCCTCATGCCTTGGCTTCAGTGGCTCCCCTTCACTATGGAGGAAGATTCCATAACCCCCTTATTCTAGTACCCTTCATGACTCTTAAAGTCCAAGCAACATGAATGACACTTCAAGTTTGACTACCAGCTTGGCACCCTGAAATCATTTTTGTAGAAGCTTTGATTTGTCCTTACTTTTTTTTAAGCGGAAAATTCCTTTTTAGAAGTTGAAAGCTTATCTGAGTGAGGTCTTACCCTGAGGGCACCTCTCCCTTTATTCTCTTTAAGATCAGGCCTCTCTTTCATCTTCTCCTGTCTTTCAGAACAAGTCTTGGCACCAGCATTAAATTTGGTGCCGTTTTTTTTCCTCTTTAAAAATGTATAGTTTGTATTTCTTTTTGCCACGCTTGATCATTTTAATTGTAGATATGTGTGATGACCACAGAACAGAGTCAATATTAAGCTGTCTTGAAATCTCCTCTGCCAAAGAAATTAGTCTAAAACTGCGATTTCACCTTAGGAAAATTCATAGGACAAGGACAAAAAGCAACCACATTCCTTGCCAAAATATTGTCTCTAGCCCTGTTGTTAATATCATTCCCCCTCTGAAACCTCATGAGCTGGACCTTTATAGCCTGCCTTGATCTCAGCATTTACTAGGTGTCCTCACTAAGCCCAGTTAACAGTGTTCTATATTTTTCCTAGCCTGGAATCCCAAATTCTTCCTCATTCCTCCAAAACCAGCACAGTCAGGCCCGCCATAGCAATACCTCACTTCTGGTGCCAACTTCTGTCTCTGCTTTATGTCTATTGCTGTGGTGAAACACTATGACCAAGGCAACTTATAAAAGAAAGTGTTTGATTTGGCTTATGGTTTCAGAGAGTCCATGATGGCAAAACAAAGCCACAATGGCAAGAATTAGCAGAGGACTCATGACTTGACCCACAACAGTAAGGCAGAGAGAAAGAGAGAGAAAACACTGGGAATTGCACATGTCTTTTGAAACCTCAAATCCCATCCTCAGTGATACACCTTCTCCAACAAGGCCATACTTCCTAATTCTTTTCAAAACCTTCCACCAACTGGGGAACCAAATATTCAAATGTATGAGCTACAGGGAACTTTCTCTTTCAGACTGTCACACTGCCAAATATTTAAAGTTTGTCTGTAGTCTATTTGACGTCTAAATTGACTTTTAATGGCTTGGACAATATCTGCCCAAGGCAAAGTTGTGACATAAGCCAATGGTCAGTAGAACTCTATTCTGTCTTATCTAAGATCTGCTTAATACCGTCTACCCATGCCCTTCCCCCAGTAAAGATAGGCCTCCAAACCTGAGAAACATGCTCAGTAAAAAGATAGGCCTCACATGCATTCTATTCTGATGCCGAGGTGTAGTAGCAGCAAGCAAGAGCTTTGGGAGAAGACAGCCTCTGACTTAAACTTTAGCCAAGAAAAACAAAAAGGATGCATTCGTTCAGAGTTGTTCCCATGCCATTAAGTACATTAAGGAAAATGTCTTTAAAACGAGTATTGAATAAAGACCTCAGGTCCTTATACGTGCTAGGTAAACATCTCTACCACTGTTCCACGTCCCTAGCCCTAAGAAAAACATATTAAAGTAGTATTTTCAAGGAACAGAGAGGTGTCCCGGCAGTTAAAAGCACTTGCTTTACAACCATAAGGATAGATGTTCTCGTCCCAGCACCCACAGAATAAGCAAAATGTTCCCTCCATGAGGTGGGTCACTGGGCGCTTTCAGCTTAGCCAAAAAATGTGAGCTCGGGTTCGAGAGAGAAGGCCTCAAAGGAACAGGTGAAGAGCAATAGTGGACGCTGGTGTTTTCATCCGGCTTCAGTGTACATTCAAGGCTCGAATGTTTTTACACTCATAGGCGTGTGTGTGTGTGTGTGTGTGTGTGTGTGTGTGTGTG
>BDUI01005703.1:54867-71219 GCA_002335545.1 Apodemus speciosus
TGGGCCTGACTTGAACATTTGAAATTTCAAAGCTCATCGACCAAGCCAGCTCAGTCAACCGGCTCTCCAGCACAGGAGTGAGCATTAAAAAGAAAAAAGACAATTAGACAACACTATAGCACGAACCCAGTCAATTCTGAGACTGAAGGCATATTTAATTTTTTCCAATCCATTTTTATACCATTTGAATTACATGTAAGTATTAAGGGTAGGTAGTACAATGAGAATCAAGCAAGACAATAAACACAAAGTCCCATGATCACTCTGGTGATCACTGTTTCTAAGGATGAGTAAGATATCTGAGCCTACTTCTTTGTTCTCCCCTAAAACCAGATCTTCCTTTCTTGTCCTTGGCCAATGTCAGGTCCCTGGCCAAACTTACTTCTTTGTCATGGCCTAATATCAGATTCCTGCCAAGGGCACCCCAAAGCTCTCCACATCTCATCCTCAGTGACACTCTTCCTCCAACTAGGCCACACCTATTCCAACAAGGCCACATCTCCTGATAGTGCCACTCCCTGTGGCATTCCAACACATGAATCTCTGGAGGACCATTTTTTAAATTAGAATTTTCTCTATAACATTTCGAAATGTTATCCCCTTTCCTGGTTTCCTCTGAAAACACCCTGTCCCATGCCCCCTCCCCCTGCTCACCAACCCACCCATTCCTGCTTCCCTGTCCTCACATTCCCCTATTTTGGGGCCTCAAGCCTTTTCAGGACCAAGGGCCTTTCTGGAGGGCCATTCTTATTTAAACACCAACCCCAGGTTCTGTTAACCTCAAATTTCTCTTTAAAATGTCATTAGTTGGCTGGAACAAATTCCAAGGCAGCCACAATGCCCAGTACTTACACAATTAAGATAAAGACATGCTATCATGAAATGTAGTCAGTTAAACATGGTTGAACAAAGGGTTTCTTTTTGAGCTGCTTTTACACACCTCAAGAATATGGCAACAAAGGCCTTATAAGTAGGAATTTGTGTATGAATCACCACGTCTACCTCCTTAATCAGTTGGCCTTATATGAACCATATTCTTGTGTTATTATTCTTACCTAACACAGGAAGAAACACAGAAAGGTGAAGAGAGAGGACAATACCTCAAAAGAATTGTCCGCCTATATCAAACATTAGATGAATAAATGATTAAAGACCATTTACTAACCCTTTTCATTAGTTCTAATAAAACAAACCTGTGTAATGTGTCCACATCAGGGATTCATGAAAATGAGGTAACATTTGAGTTAGTTCCGTTCTATCTGATCTGAAAGACTGTATTCTGTGTCATTGTTCTGGAAAACAAATCTACACAATATTAGCTCTTCTGTGTCCACTGCTCCTGTGAAAGGGTGGAGAGTCCTTTTCAAAAGCATTTGCTTGGCTCTTAGAGCTTATATTTATTCCCTCGCCTGTTCTCCATCAGACATTTTGACCCTTAGAAGTACAGATCCTCCTTTCTAGGAAAAGGCCATAAACCTAAGAATGTCCCCAGGTGGCATTGTGCTGCTCTTGGGAAGCTATGACGGAACTTAGTTCTGACCTTTGTCACAAACAATCTTCCATTTGCTTATTAGGTTGATTTCAATGTAATACAGAGGAAATAGAATTTTTTCTTTATTATCATGGTGTGGATGTAGTGAAAGGGGCTTTTGGCATGCTAGGCAAATGACTTACCACCCTCAGTTCTCTACAAGATTATTTTAAAAGTTGATTTCTGTGGTCACATTGGTCTGAAAGAAAGCTCAACTGTCTCTAGACTTTCTTTCAGGTGTATAAGTTATTTTGTTTAATGTTATACCAGCCATTTTATGTCATATCAACTGTCATAACAGTTGAGATGAGCACTGTACTCAGATTCTGTCTTTTTAGATAAGAAACTTGAAACTCGATCCGACTGAGATTTCAGTCCCTTGCATCTAACAAGCCCTATGGGGTTTAAACTCAAATTCTTTATTCTGTATGTGGTGTGTGTGTGTGTGTGTGTGTGTGTGTGTGTGTGTGTGTGGACGCGCGTGCATGCGCGCGCTACACAAGGATTCTTCTAGATGTTTAAGGCCTCTAAATAGGAGCAGTGTGGCCCACTGCTATTTTCAACCCTATAAAATGTCAAATGATTGTACAACCTGCTCTCAGGTTGTAAAGACCCATTCAAGCAACAGTTCCCTTGGTTTTGGCTAGAATTCTACTATGTCAGAGCCATAATGGGGTTATTTTAGTAAGATTTTTTTGGCATAATGAAAATGAAGGCAGTAATTGTAACCTAATAAAAGCTAAGGTCCAAAGTCTTTGCCCTTGAACAAAGTAAGACATAAATGGAGTTCATGACAGAATTTGTATATATGTATATATGTATGTATGTATGTATGCATGTATGTATGCATGTATGTATGCATGTATGTACACACACACAATCCCCCAACCTGTGTCCCTTGACATAGTTGGTATTGGTCGGAGTGGGAGACCCCCTAGTACCTCCGTGCAGTCACCTGGTGGTGGACCTATCAGCCAATGTATCCTCAGGGTTTCTATGGAATAAGAAACTTATGGAATATCTCAAACTTACATCAATAAGTTTGAGATAAGCAACAGAGAGAATGGAATTCCTATACCAGACCACATCAACTTCAAAATCATTGCACTCCTGTCTCTAATTGTTTTAAGGTCAATTTTCTTTATAGGACCAGTAAAGGAGCTGAATGTAAAAACAATAAGTAGTAGAGGTGGTAGTAGTAGTAGTAGTAGTAGTAGTAGTAGTAGTAGTAGTAATAGTAGTAGCAGTAGTTAGTAGTAGTAGTAGTTAGTAGTAGTTGTAGCAGCAGCAACTCACCAGAGCTTGAAGAGCTTACCAGAATGTGAAATGAAAATGACATTTTCACAGAAAGCTCCAAGTTTATTTAGAGAACATGATCCAGTTTTAATTTTAACTTTCACTAACACTGAGGTAACTCTCACAAAGTCTTTTGTTTATTACATAGAGCCAAAACACTATCAAAACTACTTCCTACAGAGAATTCTAACTGAGCAGGATCATCTTTGGTCATCACTGGCTTGCTGTTTTGGAGGATGCATTTCTTAAGAAGACTCTTGGACAGTGCCTTTGGCTGCATCGCCACTGAGTTTCTGTGGAAAGAGGGCTTTCATCCATGGGGCCACTTTGTGGTGATCTCATTTGATTTCACAGTGTGAGCAATGAGCAACGAGAGCTTACAGTTAGTAGTATGCAAGCATGTTGCAAGAAGAGAGGACATGCAGAGACCAGGCAAAGGAATTCACAGGGAAGACATGTATGATGGGCTTCCTCACGGTCTGAGAAAGTCCCAGGGTGATTCTGCCACTCCAAGACAAGGAAACCTCAACTTCGAACTCCTGCATCCCACAAAATCTAATTTTGTCTTAGCTAGCAATCACAAATATAAGCAGATGCAATTCCTGGAACCTGATTGGCCTCTGTTGAAACTCATCTTGTCTGGCATCTATCTACAATATGGGGATCCCTCATTCTCATAGATGTATTCTCAGAGAATATATTTGCATTGGTAACATGAGCACACACAGCAGCCAACGTGATCCTTATCCCATCTCCACCATTGTCTTTCTGTCTAGGCTTGGGCAAAGCTTCATTTGGTCTGGATTCCGCTCAAGAGTATCTTGACAGGAATAATCCATAACATCTGTTGATGGGTTTTCAGTTTGGCAACAGAAAAATGTTAGATACTCTTTTTATGAATAATTTTGCAGGCTGAGTATGGTGGTACACACCTTTAATCTTAGCACTTGGGAGGCAGAGGCAGAGGCAGAGGCAGAGGCAGAGGCAGGAGATTCTCTGCAGGTTGGAAGCCAGCCAGGAATACTTAATGAGATCCTGTTTAAAAACAAATTTAAAAAAAAATCAAGATTTGCTATCTATCACATATAAGGGTTTAATCTTAACTGTGTGTGTGTGTGTGTGTGTGTGTGTGTGTGTGTGTGTGTGTGTGTTGTATAATTTCAGTCACTAATACAGCATCCTGAGTATTTTGGAATCTTAACAAATACCTGTGAGTAGTATTAATTAGCAAACAGCAGTGATTTTAATAGAGAAAGTGATTTTTAAGAAGACATTGGAGCCAGATGTGGTGGCGCACACCCTTGATCTTTGCACTTTGGAAGCAGAGGCAGATGGATCTCTTTAAATTTGAGGACAGCCTGGTCAACGAGGAGATCTTCAAGGGAGCCAGAGCTACACAGTGATACCCTGTCCAGAAGAAGAGAAAGGAGGTTGCAGGGCAGATGAGGATGTCAACATGGGAAGGCCAGTAAAGTGGCTCACTGTTGTTTCACCTTCCTATAAACATCTGGTCTTAAGATACTTCCCTCAAAAATAGAAGGCTTTGATCTCGGAGGAAACTGCTACGCAGTGCAGGTCACCATTGGTAAGGTACCATGTCAATCACTTCTCATCTAAGCCCATGTACAAAACCACTGAAAGAGCAAACAGTGTGAAGATAGAAGGGGCACTAATTAGGAAGTACGAAGATGAAAAAGGTCAGTCGGAGGAGAATAGGAGAAGGTACTGGGGTGAATATGATCAAAATACAGTATATACATGTATGATTTATGTACTTGTTTGTTTATTTATGAGTATACTCTCGCTGTCTTCAGACACACCAGAAGAGGGCATCGGATCCCATTATAGATGGTTGTGAGCTACCATGAGGTTTCTGGGAATTGAACTCAGGACCTCTGGGGGAGCAGTCAGTGCTCTTAATCACTGATCCATCTCTCTAGCTCCCCCCCTTTAAAAGATTTATTTATTTACTTTATGTATGTGAGTACACAGTCATTCTCTTCAGACACACCAGAAGAGGGCATTAGATCGCATTACTGATGGCTGTGAGCTACCATGTAGTGGCTGGGAATTGAACTCAGGACCTCTGGGAGAGCAGTCAGTGCTCTTAACCACTGAGCTATCCTTCCAGCCCTGTGTTACCTTTTATATCACATGAAGTCAATCTCCTTTTAGTTATACAGCCTTGGGGTTTATCCAAGGCCAGGACTATAGTTTATTGTAAATTAATTTTGTCCCTTGACAATTTCAGACATACTTATGATGCATTCTGACTACCCTCCCTCTCAGATCCCTCTCCTAACTCTACCAAAGCCCCCTTCTCCTGTGTCCATGTCTTTTTCTTGTTGTTTTGTGAGTCACTGAGTTTAACCAGGGCTGTTCATGTGACCATGGATTTAGAAATATCCAATAATGAGCTTCCAGTGGATACACAATTATAATCAATGACTCACTACCTGAGAATTCATAAGTAGCTGAGAGTTCACTGGGGAGAGGTAGGCTCTGCTAAGTCTCTCCAAGACCCATGACTGCTTACTGACAAGCCCCAGCTTGTGCAGGTCCAGTGCAGACAACCCTTGCTGCTGTGAGTTTGTGTTTGCAATGACTGCGTCATGCCCAGGAGAAAGTATGTTGCAGCTCTCCCTTCCACTGTTGGCTCTTCCCTTCTTTCTGCCCCCTCTTCAACAATGTTCCCTGAGTTTGGAGGGAAAAGGAGAATCAATGTTCTATTTAGTGCTGGACACTCAATTGTCTTATACTCGCAGCACTTTGATAGCTTCAAGTCCCTCAATTCACTGACATTTACTGTAAAGAAACTTCTCTGATTAAGGCCAAGGGTAGGATTCTTCTGGAATTATACATTCAGAAAGAAGTTGGTCACCATATCTATTTAGCTAAACAACTGTAGCAAGGTCTTTCCTAGGGCCTTTGTATCAGGCCTGAATCCTGTTCTATGGAGAAGGAATCGAATCTAGTGAGAGATTGTTTGTTTGCCCCTCCCCAGCATAGGCTAATGTGTGCCAATAAAAACTTTACACAAAGAAAATATGGCACATCGGAAAGCTGGCTTAGCGGCTTAGCGATTAAGAGAACTTACTGTTCTTGCGGAGGATGCATGGTGACTCACTATTACCCATAAGTCTAGTTCCAGGTACTCCTATACTGTCTTCTGGCCTCTGTGGGCTCTGCCCACACAAGATACACATAGCTTCACACAAGCAAACACAAATATATGTAAATAAAGGAGAGAGAGAGAGAGAGAGAGAGAGAGAGAGAGAGAGACTCCTATGCCTTAGATTTGTAATTCCTGAGTGTGTCACACACTGGGGAGGCAGACATCACCCATCCTTATTAGAGAAGGGACCCATCAGCCGGGAGACAGACAGCAGTGAACCACATTTGAGTTCACATCCAGCTGCAGTCTTGGCAGTGATGCTGGGCTTTGTCTCCCATGTGTCACTAATAAGCGCTTCAGAGAGCAGTCAGGACTATTATTTTTCCCTTAATAAATAAACAGCAGCTCTTACAGGTGGCATGACTYGCCTGAGGTTAAAGAAACATGGCAGTGAGTCAGGTAGAACTTTTGTTTTGGTGGCGGGAGTGGGTAACATAAGGAAACACAGGACGACTATGGGACTGACTGGGGCTTCCACTGAGAAACAGAGCAATGACTGTGGGCTGAGGAAGACTCTGCTCTGTATCCCAAGAGACCACCCCTGTCTATCTGCCCCTCCCTGAGTGAAGCCAGCTGCCTCGCCCAGTGTTACTCAGCCAGCTTACTGCTGACTTGTGCCTGAGCTCCTGTTCCTTCTTGTAAGCTAGCTCCATGAAAGGCTATTTGTAATGAAGTAAAGCACATCAAGGAAGTAAGAGTTCATCAAAGATCTTCCCTGAGGCTCCAAGCAGAAAGGGCAGTTGGCTTTAGAGAGGCTCTGATTTCTCTCTTGTTATCTGCAGAAATGAAGGGCATCTTGGTGACTGACAGGACAGTGACATCCATTCCAATCACTGCTTTTTTTCTTTTTTCTTTTTGTCTTTTTGCCTTTGAGTTGTATCATCCTGTGCACATCCTGTCCACCTAAAAAGGAAAGATTAATGCTTGCTCATTATGACACTGAATTAGTTTCTTTTCCTGTTGCTGTGAAAAACAAAAAAAGGCCTTGACAGAATCAACTTAAATGGGAGCAAGGTTGTCACACTGTATCAATAGGAAGGTTCCTATTGTATCCATAGTCAGGAAGGGTCACATTGTAACCATAGTCAGATAAGGTCATAATGTATCTATAGTCAGAGTCAGTGGGTAACATTGTATCCAGAGTCAGAGGCAGCCTGGTCACACACASTGTATCCATAGTCAGGAAGGTTTCCATTGTATTCATAGTCAGGAAGGGTCACATTGTATCCATAGTGGGAAAGGGTTACATGGTATCTATAGTCAGAAGCAGTGGGTCACTTGTATCCATAGTCAGAAAGCAACAAAAGATGAATTTCTAGTGCTCATCTCTTTTCTTAGGGTTACTATTGCTATGATGAAACACCATGATCAAAAACAACATGAAGAGAACATAACTATTTGGCATATGTTTCCAAATCATCATTGTTTCCCTTAGATGGAAAAAGACAGGAACTCGAGCAGGGCAGGAACCTGGAGGTGGGAGCTGATGGCGAAGCCACAGAAGGGTGCAGCTTACTGAATTGTTTCTTGGCTTGCTCAGTCTGCTTTCTTATAGAACTCAGGACAAGCAGCCCGGGGACGGGGACGTCACTACCTACAAATGGTCAGGATCTCCCCCATCAATCACTAATTAAGAAAATATTCCACAGGCTTAGTGACAGCCTGAGTTTATAAAGGCATTATCACAGTCAAGGTTCCTGCCTCTGAGATGACTATAGTTTGTGTCAAATTCACATAAAATTAGGCAGCACAGCTCTTTCTCCTTCTTATTCTGTCTAAGACCCATCCCGGAGAATGGTGTCACCCACAATTAAGCTATGTCTTCACCTCAGTTATCCTTATGAAGATAATCCCTAACAGGCATGTCAAAAGGCTTATTCTGTTAAATTGATATTAATTATTAATCAATATTAACCATAACACGTTGTATGGCAGAAAGCAACCCAGGGAAGGCCTGTTCAAAGGAAGCCACTAATTGCACTGTACACCAAGGCCTGCCTAGAAATCCCAATAAAGAAAATGTGGCATTATCATTGACCCAATTTGGTTTATGTCATCCCAAAGGACTGAACAAGGAAGTAAGAATGATATTATACATAAATATTATTATGTCTTATAAGGATTAGCCCATGTCACTGCCTATTTTTGTACCTTTTGAACAAGTGTCTTGAATATTATTACATAATACATATATATTATAATTTTCTGGGGGAGGAATCTATGAATTCAATGAGAAGAGTCTGATTCTCCAGGCAAGATCTTCAAGTGGCTTTCTATAGTAACAACAAAAGTAGTACCAATTCTTCTTCACCTAAACTTCCACTCTATTCCTAATACCTAATTGACTCCTTGGATAATTTATCACTAAAGGTATTGGGAACCCAATAAATAATGTTTTGTTGATACTATCTGAAGCTATATTGGATGCAATCATGTTTAAGAATCCATAAATTTAGCAAGTGGTTGCCAAAAGCACCTTTAATGGTCTCTGTTCATTGTTGACTTGGCAGAACTTACTGTCAAATCATCTGGATATGACCCTCTAAACAAGTCTGGGGGGATTATCTTTACAACATTAATGAGGTAGAAAGACTTCCCACTGTGAGCGGCACCATTCCCTGTACAGGAAATCCTGGATAGTGAGTTCCAGGACAGCCAGAGCTGTATGATGAGATGCTGTCTCAAAACAACAATATGAATTCTATTTTCTCACTCATTCATATAGCTACCATAACTTTCACTCAGTCACTGATAGCCAAGGAAGCCAGAGTCTATCTGTCATCTGACGACAAKTTCCCGCTCAACGGTTAAGGCAAGAACAGCTTATCCAGTAGAGGTTTCCCAGAAGAAGCAGGACTTGTCTTTATATTCCTATTTTTATTGCACATTGGACCAAAGAAGTGGGAGATAGCATTTCATATTGTATATTTCAAGTACTTGGGGACTCCAAATGTCTTGCTATAGTTGAAGCAGAAGGAAAATAATTTGTGTGTGTGTGTGTGTGTGTGTGTGTGTGTGTGAGTGAGTGTGAGTGTGTGTGTTCCTAATATGACAAAGAAAGTAGATAATTTTACAATAAGAAAAATTTCACCAGGACTATTACTGGATATGGGTTATATAAAACACAAATCCTCTTTTAATTTCTGGAATTAATTAGTATCCATTTAGAAGACTGGCCTTGAAGACTTCTATTGAGAGCATACTCCATGCTTTAAAATTGCTACAACATCTTTCAATCATTTTTAGAAATGACACTCTACAAGAACCTTTGGCACGCAGACAGTTCTTCAGTGGTATCTAAATAAGTCTCAGGGTTGGTTAACGATATGAATTGCAGATGTCTTCAGTAACTCCCCGGCATGGTAAATTATATATCCCATCACCATCTATATGATTTTAGGTGATATCATCAACAAGATTACATAATGAAATTTGAAGAAGTTTATCCATGGATAAAGTGACCTTAGCAGCATTTGTTAGATTACGTGCATGGCTTGCACATATGTTTAATTCTATTTCGAAGAAGATATATAATCTAACCATGTCTGGTTTTGCTTAATCTTTGGCTGTTTCCCCTAAAAAGATTAGCTGAGGTCACCACACTTCCTCTTTCTACCCCTATCTGAAGAATCTCCAATTGTGGTTCCACTAATCTTCAGAGGCATTTGTATCAAAAGCTCTCAACTCCCCCACTTTCCCCCAGGCCAGGGTCATAACTGCATGCTAGAATCAAGTGTTTTCCTTTGTTCTAGCACAGATACAATAAGAAGGCATGTGCAGAGTGCCTAATGCACGGCTGATGCTGGGCTGAGCACTGTGGGTTCAGGATGAATATTCACATTAACAACTCTTCTCAGAAAGTCGAGCAGATGAACCAAGGAAGCCATCATCAGAGAGCATCATGCAGAGCTGTAGAGATATCAGGAAATGACCGGAGGAGAGATATTCAGGAAGAGAGTTGGAAGAGATGAGATCTATGCAGTATGTCATATAAAATAATGTTAGGACTCACATTCTTCCATTTTAAGAATTCATATTTGGAAGAAAATGCTGCTTCCTGTTTTCAAAATTGTCTAATTTTCCTAAAGGTAGCAGAGTAGAGACTTACAGTAGCCTCGAGGAAGGCGGCGTCTCTGCTCTCTAGAGAGGTAAGGAGAGAAGGCTGCCCAAAGAGATGGTTTAAATAAAAAGCCAGAGAAACAAAACATAGAACTTTGCCTGAATCCAAATATTGTGGCTGATGCCTATCTCATGGATGGGAACATTAATTTAGAAACATTCTCTTCGACCCACGCTTCTCACATATCCTCGGCCCGAGGGACCTTCTCCTGGCACACAGTCTTGTTACAAATCTGACCTCTACTCAGTTGTGCTTGGATTTAATTCATTGTCGAGCCACTTTCAACAGAAGGTGAACAAACAGAACTGGAGAAACGATGATGAGACCTCCTAATGTTAGCACCTGGGACCCAGAAAACATGAGAGCAGAGGCTGGCCCACCCAGGACAGAGCCCAATGGTTCATGTTGCCTGGCAAGGTCAACTGTGACTTACAACACATTTTAAACAGTGTGTCAGTCAGAAGGGTAAATTTCAGAGCTTTGGACATAGACTCTATGAGACTATTTCTAATAGTGAATTAGACAAATATTTAAGGTTTGATTGGAACATTTTATTCCCTTAGATGGTGTTATTTCCTAAAGCGAGACCAAAAGATTGTTGAACTGTCCCTCCTTTTCAGAAACAGATCAGAAGTCAAACTTTTAATAGAGCAATTTGCATGTGAGTTTTAGTCTTTCAGCCAGTTTGAAACAAATAATATATGCAAAACTTAATTAGGCTATATTTAGCTACATAAGTGTTTAAAAATCCTTTTACAAATACTATAAACACACATAAATATAGAAACGGTGAACTGGGAAAAAATATTTGCCACAAAAATAACAGTCAAAACTAACGGCTTCTAACAAGCAGTAAGTAATCCATGCCATGACGTCAGGGGGGGGGGGGGGGGGGGGGGAGCAGCTGGGACCTGAGGGAATTGGAAAGTCACAAATAAGAAACATACATGACTTGGTTTTCATGCAGGTGCCCAAACAACTGGAGCAGGGGCTGCCCCTGAATCTGTTGCCTGCCTGCGTATCCTGTTTTCCTAACTGGGCTGCCTTGTCTGGCCTCAGTGGGAGAGGATTCTTCTAGTCCTACAGTGACTTGATGTGCCAGGGTGGGTTAATATCCAGAGTGGCCTCTCCCTTCTCAGAAGACAAGGGAAGGGGGAGGGGAGCCTGTGTAAGGGAAGGGCTTGGAGGAGGCTAGATTGGGAAGCAAAGTGAATGAATAAAGAAATTAAGGGAAAGGGGGGGGTGCATGACCCATAATCATGAATACATAGATGTCCAGCCAACTAATGATGAAGAACTTGAAATAATATGCTAGTAACCCCCATTTATGAAATTGGAGAAAATTGAGTGCATAGAGGTATTGATGACCATGTGACATTGCTGCTGAAAGTTGCTGTAACTTAGTAATTAAGGACACTTTGGCTGGAGAGATAGGTTAACAGGTGAAAGTACTTGCTGAGGAAGCTCGATGACCCAAGTCACACAAAAAGCCACATCCTGTGGCAGGTGTGTATGATTCCAGCCCTCATACAGCAAGACAGGAAGTGGAAAACAGGAAAATCACCCACAAGCTCCTGGGCCAGGTTGGCCTGGGTATACACAACACAGATGTAAACACTTATTCTCTGACCTCTACTCCAGTGGTTTGGCAAATGTGTGCTTGCACTTGCACAAGCATACACACACATACTCACACACATACACACACACCACACATACATACACATACACACACCACACATAAATACACACATACACACACACCACACATACATACACATACATACACCACACACAAATACACACATACACACACATACACACAATGCTTACACTTACACACACATACACACAATGCTTACACTTACACACACATAAACACACATATACAACAACACACACATGCATACATGCACACACATACTCACACATATATATATATACATACATAAACACATATACACATACACACACAGAGTAGATTAAAGTAAAATAATTAAATAACACATTTATACCTCTTAAGATGTCTTAATATTGATAAGTTTTGATTTAGCAAGGGGTAACCCACCTCTAAGAAACATACCTCTAACACACCCCCAGTAATCTACTTTCACCAACTAAGCTCCACCTCCTAAAATTTCCACGACATTCCAGAAGTTTACTCCCAGCTGGGAACCAAGCATCTGAAACACGTGAAGACATTTCATATTCTATCCATAATAACTTCAGTCTCTGAGGTAACATGCTTCAGCCAAAGATTAAAGTAGAAGGTAGACATTGTGTTTCAGCAAAGGCACCCCAAATTGTACTTTATGCCCAATATTTTGAACCAAACTTTATCCAAGCCTTCTGTAGAGTAAATTGATAACATCCATGATTTTAATGCTATGGATTTATGCTCACGTGTATTAAAAATGATGTGGCAGGGCTGGAGAGGTGACTCACTAGTTAAGACACATACTGCTCCCTACTCCCCTGTACCTCCAGCTCCAGGAATGTCTGATGCCCTCTTCTGGCCTCCTTATGCAACTGCATACACTTAGATGCATACACACACCGAGACACATACACATAGATGTTTTCAAGGATGTATTAAAGAAAGCGTCTTCATTTAGGCATTTTTTAAAATAGTTGTACTAAAGGTGCTGGGTTCAAGAATAGGTTGGTGGTCAGCACACCAAAAATCACGAAACTACTACACGAATCGCTAAAATGTGAGAGTTCTTTAATGCGCAATCTCTTCTAAACATGCTTGCATTTTGGGTTAGAGGAGCTCAGGGATAGCCTCCTTCCTCGGCAGGAGATCCAGCGTGCTGGGCTGGGGCTAATCTTCCAGGTCTCCCTCTGGCTCTGCTTTAGCTTTGCCCAGGAAATCTCTCCTGTAAGGAAGACACCATAGGGCAGCTGAGTCAAACATTGTTCTGCTCTCCTACCAACTCCGTTTTTCATTTGCATTTCACACCCTAACTCCTGCATCCTTATTTTTCTTTTTTATTTTCATTTTCCATTTCCTGTTTAGTTTTGATCATTTGTTTTCTGTGTTTGTTTGTTTGTTTTGTTTTAATTTTGCTGGGTATGGCTTTCTAGGTAAATGATTCCAAATCTTGTTTGGATCTTTGAAGCAAAGGAGTTTATTGTATTGTGAGGCTCAGTAGCTCCCTTGGTGAGATCACCTGTATGTATACAAGAACAGTATAGTTTCTCTCTAGTGTCTGATCCTGAGTTGCTGGCACTGAACCCTGATGCTGTACATAGAGCTCTTGGTTTCAGAAGCAGATGAAGTCTGGAGCTGCAAGGCAAACTTGAGATTTATTAAGGAGAGACCTAATAGTTTGCTGGAGAGATGGAAGAATGAAAGATAGTTGTGGGAAGGAACGTAGGAAACAAAATGTAGAAACTGGATGCTACCTTTATTGCTCCCACAGATACCAGCAACAGTAGCATCAAAGACACCAGACAAACCTCTCCAAGAAGACTCTGTCTGCCTCTGATAATCTCTGTCAGGGAACTAGAGAAGGAAAGAGGGACCTTGGTGGCCAGCATGATGTCTCAGTAGGTACAGCACTTCCCACACCAATCCAAAAACCTGGATTTCATCCCCCAAACCTACACAAAGGTAGGAGAGACTCAATCCCATAAAGTTCTCCTTTGACCTCCACAAATAGAGGTAAACACACACGCACACATATACATACATAATAAATTAAATAAGAATGTAAAATAAAAGAAGAGGAATCTTGTAGGGAAACAAGGCATGCAGAGATGAAAATGGCCATGCCAAGCTGTGACCCTACAAAGAGGTCCTATCGACACAGCTCACTCATATCTGTCTTTACTGGATGTTTTTATGTTCAAGAGTGTGCAAATTAAGATATTTGTCTGAGATTAGTGACATTTATAAAATAGTTCATACTACGTGTTTCCTATGGCTTTCAAAGTCAGACTTTTGTTCTTTGACACATGGCTCTGTGTATCCCTGGCTGTCCTGGAACTCTCTCTGTAGACCAGGCTGGCCTTGAACTCAAAAATCCGCCTGCCTCTGCCTCCTAAGTGCTGGGATTAAAGCAGTCTGGCTTCCAAGACAGACCTTAAACATGGGTTTCTACTAAAATTGTTAGTCTTTTTACTTGTACTTTTACAAAGTATGGTTAAGGCAGAAAGGTCTTTTCTGCTAACTTCTATTGAGACATCCATTTCAAATTACCTATAAGCCTTTTTTCTTTAAAGAAAGCCACAAAATCATCCATTTTGAGGATGATTTACAGATGGACTATTTTAATCACCAACAATTTAAGATATTTATTTCAAGTATTCTTAAAAGATTTCTTACATGTAATGATTCAGATCCAGAGACATTCTTAACAAAAGGATCAAAGAGACATTTTTGGAAAATTCTTAGCTCCCTTTGTTTCTGCAGAGACAAAGACACCCATGTTATTAATATATGAAAGGGGATATAGCCACATACTTTTAAAGATGATTACTCACACGACAGGCAAGATGGTTCCGTGGATAAAGATGTTTGTTGCCAAGCTGGATGGCTTAAGCTCCATCCCCAGGACCTAGGGAAGAATGGAACTGATTCTGTCCAGTTGCCCTATGACCTCATGGTAGCCACAACTTTCATATAGTACTGTGGCATTCCCATGCCTTGTTACACACACACAACACACACATGCACACACCAACACACATACACTAACACATTCACACACATACTCACACACATGTAATACAAAGTTAATGGCAACTGTGTCATAATATATTTTGCACTAGATTATATCTAGAAATTTAATTCCAGTGCCTTACTGAATCTGGCTTTACATTAGCCTATTATAAAAGCTTCTTCTTTATTTGTTTTCATCTCCTTCATGTCTAGAACATCCTGGAGGGTGGTGGTGTTAAATTTAACTTGTCAACCTACATTTAATTTTACAAGCATCTGAATCACTCTGCTGAGTAAGCAAGAATTGTCTGGCACGGCCTTTGGCGATTCAGATAGAGAAATCACAGCTGAAGTAAAAAATACACTGCCAGGAATACTTTTTTACCCTATTTTTCTCCCTTGTAATTTTAATGGTGCAAATGAAAGGGCTGTTTTTCTTTTAACAATAGTGTCCTTGTTAAAAGTACTTTAAAACACTGCTCAGCTATAGAGACACTGCCTAACTATGCCCTTAGTAGGACAAAGATGCCAACAGTTCTAAATCCAAAGACTGTGGCTCCATCCCCTGGTAGATAGCAAAGGTGGTTTTCTCCTCCCAGGGTAGACTCATTCCCACTCTGTGAAMTCGTGTCCATAAGCCATTTTCTTGCAGCGAAGCCTCATTAATCTGTAAGACTYACTACAATAGCATATTATGTTCCTCAACAGAGGCTGCCATTGAGACTGCATATCACCAAGGCAGCTGTCCAATTAAATTTTTACWAAGGATTAGGGGGGTCATATGAGCACCTAACAGCTGTGACAGCTAGGAAAAAAGCAAGGGTTCCCAGGGCATGTGCTTCTTGGGACATGGAAGGAAATGTTAGATTTCATACTCACACACCAAGATACTGATACCTTAAGGGAAAGTCAAATGAGAAACGAAGCCTCATTCAGCTGAGCACAAATCACTGCATGCCTACAAAKGAAGAATGAAGAGAAATTTAACATACTATCTGTTCTTCCAAGATGGTTACTGTAGTTTCAGTGGCATGGTTAAAGCATTGAAGGAAATTAAAGACTTAAGTAAAAAGCTGAAGCCCTGGAGAGATACCATGGGTTTGTAGCTCAGTGGTAGAGAGCCTGCTTAGTATGTGGRAGCCCTGAAAAGAGAAAAAAAGGGGATCTGGGATGGGGATGGGGGTGGGGAGAGGGGAGCTGAACAAAAGAAAACAAGAGAGAAGAGAGAACATGAGTGAGTGTTAACTCTCCAGATACTGCTCAGTAACAGTTGGCTGCTGCAAACTTTGAAAGCAAGAAGTACCAGGGCCAAAGATTAAAGAGGAAAGTAACACAGTAACAACGCATGCATCAATGCATCTAGGCATACCTGTGCATGCCTTTAATCCTAGCTGGGCACTTGAGAGGCAGAGGAAGGCAGATCTCTGTGAGTTCCAAGTCAGCCTAGTCGACAGAGCAATTTCCAGGCCACCCAGGGCTACAATGGGATTCTCTGTGCAGAGGGACTCTCTCTCTCTCTCTCTCTCTCTCTCTCTCTCTCTCTCTCTCTCTCTCTCTCTCTCTC
>BDUI01005706.1:46131-56899 GCA_002335545.1 Apodemus speciosus
TAATCCTTTGCCTCCAGTACTTGACTGACTCTTCATGAGAAACTGAAAATTTAGCAAGCAATGGTGGGACTTTCTGTTTAGGAGTGGCCACAACCTCTTCTGGCTACTTAGAGCTCCAGGAAAACTCGTGTTATTCAGRACTGATGTCTTTAGAAAGTCAAAAGAGCTCCATCCTGGAGCTCCAGTCCTGGCTCACTGGGCTGCCCCTCTGTCTCCTAGTATTTTCAGAAAAGCACTCTTCACATCCTTATTCCGGAGGCTGTAGATGATGGGGTTGAGAAAGGCAGAGACGACATTGTAGAACAGAGCCAGCTTCTTGTCCCGCTCTGGGTCATACCAAGAACCAGGCCTCATGTACATGATCATGGCTGGCCCATAGAACATGGTGACCACAGTGATGTGGGATGCACACGTGGAGAAGGACTTGAGCCTCCCCTGGGATGAGCGGATTCTTAAGATGGAGGCAAAGATGCAGGCATAGGAGGCAAGGATGAGGGAAAGAGGGACCAAAAGTAAGACGAAACCCAGGATGAAGTCCAAGCGGTCATTGAAGGATGTGTCTGCACAAGCCAACTTCAGGACAGCAGGGACCTCACAGAAGAAGTGGTTGATCTTGTAGGGACCACAGTAGGGCAGACGCATGGTGAAGACAGTGTAGATCAGAGCGCCAGTGATGCTGATGGACCAGCAGACTGTGACCATCTTGGTACACATGAGACGGCTCATGAGTACAGAGTAGTGAAGGGGGAAGCAGATGGCGACATACCTGTCGTAGGCCATGATGGCATAGAGAACACATTCAGCAATACCCAGGACCAGGAAGATGAACATCTGGGCTACACAAGCACCCCAGGAGATGGTCCTCCTTGGACACAACATGTTAACCAGCATCTGGGGCACAGTAGTAGTGACATAACTCATGTCTACCAAAGAGAGGATACTGAGAAAGAAGTACATGGGTGTGTGGAGGCGAGAGTCTAGGTAAATCAGGGAGACGATGAGGCCGTTGCCCAGGAGGGTGGCCATGTAGAGAAGAAGAAAAAAGATAAACAGGGCCATTCTGACCTGGGATTCACTGGAGAAGCCCAGGAGGATGAACTCAGACACTGAGCTGTAGTTGTCCTTTCTAAGGGTCTGCATGGTGATCTGTTACAGAGAGATGAACTCTTGGCTGTTGTGTCTGTGACCGTAGGGGAGGAAGAGAAGCAGAGCCACATGCAGAGTGCCACGCACAGATGCTTCCAACGATGCAGTCAAACCTGTATTGAGTTGAACGAAAAGAAAATCAAAGCCAGGGTAGCTGTGACAGTGGGCAGAGATATGACCGCTCACAGGATGGTCCCTGGAAGCCACCCTCATCTACAGAGGACAGGCAGCTAAGTGGCTATTTTTGCAGTAGGGAATTCAGCCAACCCACGGCCACTGCCAGTTCATGCGACCAGGGATGCACACTTGTCCCAGTAGGTAGGCAGATCTTTCTGCTGAAGATTAAAATGATAAATCTGAAAGTCTGGGTTAGCAGGCTGTGTGGGCTTAGGGCACTGCCAAGTCAGAGCTGTGCAGTAGCCACCAAAGTCACAGCCGAGCCTCAGCCGTGGAGGAGATAAGTGGAGACCTTAAAAAGCAAATAAAAACAAACAAACAAACAAACAGACGGGAGAGCAAAGGAACGTTTACTACTGGCTCTAAGTTATAGCTAAATCCAGGTAAAGAATGTCAATTTAGAAGCTAGGTTGTAGGTGACCTTATTAATCAATTAAAAAAATCCTAGGTAAATTATTTTGAGACAAAATTACTACACTCTGTGTTTGATGATGTAAATGCTTTACAGCACATTAGAAATACATTTAGGGGGCGGTGGTGGCGCACACCTTTGATCCCAGCACTTGGGAGGCAGAGGCAGGCGGATTTCTGAGTTTGAGGCCAGCCTGCTCTACAGAGTGAGTTCCAGGACAGCCCCGGCTACACAGAGAAACCCTGTCTCAAAAACAAAAACAACAAAAAAAAAATACATTTAGGGCCTGGGTACGCAGTTCATTTGGGAGAGTGCCTCTATAACATGCACTAGGCTCAACAGAACCCCTAAACCTGGCACGGTGGCACATACCTGTAATTCCAGAATCAGGAGATGGAGGCAGAAGGACCAGAAGTTTAAACTCACCCTCAGCTACAAAGAGAATCAAAGGCGAGCCTGGGCTACATAGGAGCCTGTCTCAAAAATATAAAGATATTATACTATGATTTTGGCATGGCACTGTTGTATTTGTCTAATAAATATTATGGCTGAAAATGGAAAAGAAAAAAAAATTACCAAGTAGCACAGGACAGGGCCTCTCAGCGGGGCACTGAGGCGGAGACCCCGCTTCTGGCTTGCAGCTCCAGCTCCCCCGGGGTCTATGCAGGCTTTGTTTCCTGAACTTAGAAAGTGAGGCTTTCTGTTGCCTTCCCCTGACTATGAACTTAATCAGACTCTCCTGAGCGGCATGTGGCAGTCGCTTACCCAGCTGTGTGACCTTGAGCAAAAACTCTTGTCTCGGTCTCCCCAGCTGGGAAACAGAGAGGAAGCCTTTGTGGTTCAGTTAGAGCCAGGTGCATGGGAGACACAGTGTCGAGACGTTTCGTAGACTATGAAACAAGAGACAAATATCAGGAGCTAGTGTGAGCGAGACACACCCAGAAGTCAGAAGAGCCTGGCTGCCTCTGGCTTTGCCCTCGTGTGCTGTGCGATCTTGAACGAGTCCACAGCCCTCTCTGGGTTTCACAGACCCTTTTTAAACTGAGCCTATTGGATCTGATGCTCTTATAGCACCCTTCGGCTTGATTGTCTTTGATATCAAGCTAGAATTATAAACATGCCAGTGCCCTGAGCATCAGAGAAGGGCTGAGGTGGGCAGGACTGTGTGAGTGGGGGTTTGTTACGGAAGTCTGATAAGTGAGTCCCCAGAGCATTTGTGGGTACCTAGAGGGTGAACTTGGAGTCAACAGACTTGAATCTGGTAGCCTCTGGGAGGGCTAGCCTACTGCACCAGCAAGACCTCTGCAGTCCTGACACCATCACCTTCTGAGTCACAGAACTATCAGGGGCCTTTGTCTTTTTCCTCTATAAAATGATATCCCTTCCACAGTGGAGACAGCACGGGATATGTCTGCTTCCCAGAAAGCGATCGATATATTTTGACAACTTAGCACAGCACTGGGTAGATTGAGGATCACGGAGAGGAGAGATAGAAGATACAGAAGACGCACTCCTGACTATCTGAATCTGAGGGGCAGGTCTGGACGCACAGTGGGAAGGACTGGCAGCCAGGAGATGAAGCAGGTGTAGGCAACTGAGCAGGCAAAAGAAGACACACGGGATGTGTGTTCTGAGATTCAAAGAGTGAAGAGTTGGACAAAGGAGCAAAATGTCCCTGGTAAAAGTGTGTGAGGGTAAGAGGGGCCACCCCAGCTCACAGCCTGGGCACTAAGAGGGGAAATGTTCAGGAATGCAGGGACTGGCCAGCAGGGTAAATAACCACCCTGACATCCAAAGGAGGCAGAGAATGAGAAGATGCCCACACTCACTCCCCTCTTGGTTGGGCCACATTCCAGACCCCGGCCATCACAGAGGCCTCCCACTGGCCTCCTTGTCCATGCTCACACAGCAGGCTTGCTCCTTCTTGTGTGTTTTTTTGGGGGGGGGTTGGTTATTTTTTGTTGTTTTGTGTTTTGTGTTCCAAGACAGGATTTTTCTGTATAGTCCTGGCTGTCCTGGAACCCTCTGTGTAGACCAGGCTGGCCTTGAACTCAGAGATCCGCCTGCCTCCCTAGTGCTGGGATTAAAGGCGTGCGCCAACCCCAGTTTGCATGCCCGGTCTGTGTCTCCCTGATGGAACTCAAGGCCTTGCTTAGTGGCTCCAACTTTTCAAGTTGGTATAATTCTCTGGTAGCTGGGGGAGACTCCCGAGTCTCCCATAACTCTCACCTTAACTGGAACCTAACTGACTCATCCTAACAAGGTGACCAGCACTGGGACCCTGGTCGGACAGCCCGAGGCCCCTCATCTTGGAGACTCAGGACCTCCTCACAGCTGGCTCTCTTGGTACTTTCCTCAGACCTCCTTTCCCAACTGCAGCTCGATTGGCGCTGCCTCAGGTCCTTTGTGTTTCCCTAGGCCCTGCACCCTTCATAGCCGCACTGGGGAGTCTCCTGATCCTTACCTGACTGGTCCAGCCTTGTTTATTTCATGAGTGTATTATTGTCTTTCCGACCAGGCTGTGGGTCGACACTGCCTCTTCTTGATTGCCCCACAACATCTAGCAGAAGAGGAGACATCTGTTAAAGGCTTGGAGAAACCATGGGTTCAAAGCTGAGTTCACTCGAGGAAAGATAAGGGCAGGGGTAGGGACGGTTAGACAGTCCTGTCTCAGCATTAGGTTTCTCTGTGTAAATCGAGTTCTGCTCTGTTCTACCAAAGTCATAAGTGCAGGTATGCCAGCACCAGGGCTGGGACTAATACCTGGGTCTTGAAGAGCATAGGTGGCCTAACCACTGCACTTCCCTGCCCCTTGCAAAGGAATAAGGGAGCAATTACCTCCCTCAAGCTCTCACTAGGAAAGCGTCCTGTTCACATCCTTCCTCCAGCTGCTGGTGTCTCCTCCTCCTTCCCAGGTTCTAGGTTTCTCAGAGGGAGGAAAGAGCGTGGTTCATCAGCACAAGTCTGGAACTGGCCTGAACAGCTGCAGCTCCTGCCCCAGAAGCACAAGCATCTTTCCCTCTGTCCCAGCGAGCGGTCCAGAGCCCTTTGTTGAATCTTGGGCATGCCCAGCGCTGCACTACCCCCACCCCCAGCCTTCAATCACCGTCACGTGGTCAGCCTGTTCTGCCAGAGCTGCTTCCTCCACCCCCGTGGCAGCACCTGCCTGTTTTCTCTCGCTTTTGTGGACCACAAGAGGAAGCAGTCCGCCGTGGGTCTGTCTACAGGAGAGGTCCACCGTTCTCTTAAGTGTGCAGGCTAGGCCTCCAGCGGGCAGACCCAGGGGTGCGCTCGTGTCGGGTGAGGTGGAGTTCCAGCCCACGAAGCCCCGGGGATTGCTTGCTCGCGCGGGCGAGCAAGGCGCAGAGCCTCTGGGCTGGATTAAAGATGCCGCCAGGAAGTCTAATGCCCCTAAGACACTTTCAGGCTGGAACTAGGGAGCTGGGCATCCTTTGGAAGTCTCCATTAGGGACTGAATTTTCTCCCCTCTGAGACTTCACAGTGTCTTCAGGGCCGAGCATGGAAACCAAGGTGGTCCAAAGGCTGGACAGAATGCCAGCCCTGCTCCGACCCTCCTTGATGACTCCCAAGTGCCCCCTTGAGTCCTACTGGAGTTCTGAGGAGAGAATGCCTCTCTCCTGGTCTTCTGGGCTCATTTACTGTTGCAGAATAATGATTACCACATRCCTTGTGGGTGAGAGGCATGGGTCAACTGTGAGCTAGAGTACCAGGCTGTTACTGTAACAGCCCTCTATCAGGCTGGTCTCTGCTAATAACCTGTTAAGGCTTCCTAAGGCTCAGTTAAAATCATAAAATATGAACTTTACACCATCAGAGAATGGAGATGGGAACAATTACACCCTGGAAATAGCATGTGTTTAAGAAATGGAAGAAACTCTCTTCTTCCCTCCTCTTCCCCTCTTCTTCCTTTCTCCTTTCCTCCCCTTCCCCCTCTTCCTTCTTTCTCCTTCCCCCTCCTTTTTATCTCCCCTCCTCTGCCTCTACTCCCCCCTCTCCATCCTCCTTTTCCTTCTCCTCTTCCCTCTTTCCCTCCTCCTGCTCTTCCTCCTCCTGCCGCCATCCCTCTGAGTTCCTCCAGCCAGCAAATGGACCGGATGAGGCTGGAGCTCGAATCATATCTCCTTGAAGCCCGATTCCATCTATTCCGGCACACTCGTCTGTCTCTCAACAGTTCTTTCATCTGACACGTAGTCACGGTGGGTTAACTTCTACCTGTATGCACTATGATTCAATTTGTGAAAATTCTGCTAAGAATTTCTTAGTGTTTATAAGGAATATGAGCACATAACTCTCTTTATCTATAATATAGCTTCTTGATTTTTTTTGTAGTACTCTGGTGCTATGTAGGCATAATGTTTTTGTGCACTGTGAAAAGTTTACTCTTGTACTTATTATTCAAAGGCTGATTTCTCCATCCTCGTACCTTCTTTCAACCCAGACATGTCATTGTAATGCTATGGTCAGGAATTTCCTGTCTCAAGTTTGTGTGAACAATTCTTACCATTTATTCTCTGCCTTGTCAATAAATGCTCATCACCCAATGGCCAGGCAGAAGAAAGAATAGGGCAGAAGCTTCCACCAGCCAGGGAGAGGAGGTGTAGGTGTGTGTGTGTGTGTGTGTGTGTGTGTGTGTGTGTGTGTCTGTGGTGTGGTGTGTATTGGGGAGAGGAAATTCAGATTGGCATGAGGAGGGCAGAGTCTGAGAAGACACCATGAGAAAAAAACATCTGAAGCCCAAAGAGCCAGATCATGGGATGGGGCTGGGAGGGAGCCGGATTAGCACAGGGGTTTTTATAGATCATTTAACTGGTATTGAGGTGCAGCTTGAAATAATAAATGGATTTTCTATGTGGTTATTGGGGACTAGCAAAGGTTAAAGAAATACAGATGCTTGACTAATTCACCTTACATATTTATATTAAAATTAATTCATTTTACAGTGCTAGGCTGACAGAATGAATGGAGAACTATGTGTTCTTAAATCTCCTAGGAGAGCTTGTATAGACTTTGTGTAATCGTATTTCTTCCTTATTTGGCTGGTAGGGTTCACACTGTGGAAGTGTTTTAACTATGTATTTAAAATTTAAAAATTTGCGTTGGATGTGCTGGTACAGGCTATTTAATACAGGACCCAGGAGGAAGAGGCAGGTGGGCCCCTGTGAGGGGGAAGCCGGCAAGGTTTACGCAGGGTTCTGGCCAGCCAGCACTGTAGATAGAGGCCCTGTCTCAAAACAAAGAAAGAGAGAAAACTTATTTGTGACTAGTCAGGTGATCTAATGTTTAAAAATGAACCTCCGTATTTAATGTCTTTCAATGAGTCTGTCCACTTCACCTAAGCTTTAGTTTATTAGAATAAAGTTGCTTAGAACATTCTCCTTTTTTGTAATCTGTGGAATCTACGGTGATGCTTTCCTCCTCATTCCTGACCCTGGATGATAGTATCTCCTACCTTTATTTCTTATCTGTCTGGCTCCTCAAAATAAAAACACCAGGGGCTGGAGAGACAGCCCAGTGGTGGGCAGCACTGGCTGCTCTTCTGGAAGGCTTGGGTTCAATCCCCAGCACCCACACAACAGTTCACAAAATCTATAATTCCAGTTTCAGAGGATCTGATACCGTCTTCTGACCTCGGCGGGCACTAGGAATGCAAATGGTGGGCAGATAAACATCTGTGCAGGCAAAACACCCAAAGGCATGAAATAAAATTTAAAGATAATTAAAAATTACTTCATAATGCTTTTACTATCATTTTTTATTCCCATTTTTTTTTTTTACCAAAGTGATTTTTCTTATCTTTGATATTTTTTCCTTTTATTTGTATTTAACTTGTTCTTCTTAGTTCTCCAGGCAAGAGCAGGGTCATTGATAGATAGGAGATTTTTTTTCATTTTAAAGTAAGGCTCTTAGTGCTAGGAATCTGACTAAAGACTGCTTACACCGCAGTACGCAATTTTTGATATATTTTCACTTGTTACAAATGCTAATTTTCTTTGATTCATAGAGCTTTATAGCTTTTTTTTCAGTTATGTGTTTTTTGCTTCTAGGTACTTGGAGCAAAGTATGTGTCTTAGTTACTGTCTAGGTATATGTCTGAGTTACTATTCTATTGCTGTGAGGAGACACCATGACCAAACATTTATAGAAGAAAGCATCTGTTTGGGGACTTGCTTGCAGTCTCAGCAGTGAGTCCATGACCATCACGGTGGGAAGTGGACAGGCATGGCACTGGAGAGGCTTAGTCCGTGATTATCATGGCTTAGAGCAGGCAGCATGCAGCAGGCACATCTGATTTGTAGGCAGCAAGCGCAGCAAGACACTGGCCTTGGCGTTGGCTTTTGAAACCTCAGTGTGGTGGCTATTCTTGGTTATCAGCTGGATTACATCTGGAATGAACTAAAACCCAAATAGCTAGGCAAACCTATAAAGAATTTCTTTTCTTAATTAAATAATTTGAAGTGGAAAGACCCATTTTTAATCTGGATCTTTTGAGGTGGGAAAATCTACCTTTAATCTGGGCCACACTTTCTGCGGCCAGCTTATATAAAGAACATGGAAAAAAAGACTCTCTCTCTCTTCCCCTTACTTATTTTAAGATGATCACTGTTTGTTGTTTGTTTTTAGCAATTTGCCTGTGGTAGATCTTTTTATGGTTTCTCCATGTGTATTTTCTCCTTTTTATGTTTTTATTAATTCTTTGAGAACTTCATACATCTGTATTTTGCTCACCCCTTCCTCTGATTACAGTTGGGTTAGGCACCAATCTATGAGTATAGCAGAATGTCACCATTAGGTGTCATTTCATTGACATTTTTTTGCCAGTTGTGTTTGGTTCTATGGTACGTCAGAGAGGATGCATCCAGCAACCAATGAAACAGACAATAGATGCAGAAATCTATAGCTAAGTATTAGGTAGAGATCAGGGAATCCCACTGAAGAGTGGAAGGAGGCTTGTAGGAGCCAAGGGGTCAAGGGTCAAAAATCAAGGGTCAAGGATATGACAAGAAAAACCACAGAATCAACAAACCTGAACACATATGAGCTCACTGAGACTAAAATGACAACTGGGGAGGCTTACTTGGTCTAATCTAGGCCCTCTGTGTACATGTTATAATCGTGTAGCTTGGAGTTTTTTGGGATACCTAACAGAGGGAGTAGGGGCGTTTGTATGCTTAGGGCCTTTGTCCTCCTATTGGGTTGCCTTGTCCAGCCTTCATATGAGGGGAGGTGCCTGCTCCTATTACAATTTGATAGACCATGTTTGGTTACTATCTCTGAGAGGCCTGCCTGCCCTTTCCTGAAGGGAAATGGAGGAGGAGTAGATAGGGAGAAGGTGGGGAGATGGAGGAGGTTGGGAGTGGAGGGAGGGAGAGGAAACTGTGGCCAGAATATAATACACAGAGAATAGATTAGTAAAAAGATGTATAAAGCAATACAATTGAAAGTTGAAGAAAAAAAATCCCCTTCTCTGTCTCCTCCCAGTTATGCTCTCCTGTTTCCTATCCTCCCAACTTTGTGTCAGTGTTTGAAGCCCACTGAGTCCTGTCACTGCTACCTCTGTTCTCTTAGGTGTGTGGCCATCCACTGGAGCATGTTACACATAAATACAGCTGAAAAAATGAAAGACTTAGGCAATGAAAACCTTAAGACACTGAAGTGTGGAGACAATTTTGGAATTTTCATTTCTTTAAAAAGACACAGAAATATTAAACAAATGTGTTTTTGTCTTAATCCCAGGTGTGGGATATAGGGGTGCTTTAGATTGCCCACAGTAGCTGACTATGATTTGCCTCATGGTCTGACAGAGACATGACTTTGCCAGCAGCAGATAGTTTCTGCAATTGTGTGATGTTTAGAATTCTGGGGACTTTTCAGAGGGTATGTAAGTACTGGGACCCCCAGAGACAGGGCCGGGTGTTGGTTGTTGTTGGTTATTGTTGGTTGTGGTTTGTTAGTAGTCATGCTCAAAGAAGAAACAACAACAATTGACAAATGGGACCTCATGGAACTGAAAAGGTTCTGTAAGGCACGGGACACTGTCAATAGGACAAAACAACAGCCTACAGATTGGGAAAAGATCTTCACTAACCATACATTTGATAGAGGGCTAATATCCAAAATACATAAAGAATTCAAGAAGTTAGACTCCACAAAAATCAAATAACCCAATTAAAAACATGGGGTTCAGAGCTAAACAGAGAATTCTCAACAGAGGAATCTCAAATGGCTGAGAAGCACTTAAAGAAATGTTCCTTAGAAATCAGGGAAATGCAAACCAAAACCACCCTGAGATTCCACCTTACTCTATTCAGAGTGGCTAGGATAAAAAAATCAAGTAATAGCACATGCTGGCAAGGATGTGGAGAAAGAGGCACACTCCTCCATTGCTGGTGGGCTTGCAAATTGGTACAACTACTCTGGAAATCAGTCTGGTGGTTCCTTAGAAAATTGGAAATAGATCTACCTGAAGGCCCAACTATACCACTCCTGAACATATATCCAAAAGATGTCCTACCATACCATAGGGGCATATACTCCTTTATGTTCATAGTAGCCTTATTTGTAATAGGCAGAAGCTGGAAACAACCCAGCCTTCAACTGAAAAATGGATACAGAAAATGTGGTTCATTTACACAATGGAATACTATTCAGCTATTAAGAAAGAGGACATCAAGAATTTTGCAAGCAAATGGATGGAACTAAAAAATATCATCCTGAGTGAGGTAATCCAGACCCAAAAGAACATGCATGGTACGTACTCCTTAATAAGTGGATATTAGACAAAAAGTACAGAATATCTGTGATAACTCACAGACTGTATGAAGTTTAACAAGAAGGAAGGCTGAAGTGAGGATGTTTCAATCCCACTTAGAAGGGGGAACAAAATAATCCTGGGACCTGGATGGGTCCCTCTCTTTTGTCTAAAAGGGGGACAGGATCAGGTATGGGGGGAGACAGGAGAGAAGCCCAGAGGGCCAGGAGAATGAATGGAAATATGCAGCTGCAGGGGTTGGG
>BDUI01005707.1:13340-23817 GCA_002335545.1 Apodemus speciosus
GACACAAGAGTTACTGTCCATGTGAAAGTAACAGACACCTTTTAAAACATGTAGCTATGAAGACATTTTATAATGATCTCATATTATCATCTCCATTTATAGATGAGGGAACTAAGGCACAGGGGGCTCAGTGGCTTGCTGGGGGTCATGGAAAACTAAAACAGGAGCATGGACAGACACACTTCAGAGTCACTGACTACCCAAGTTAGGAAGGCGAAGGGTGCTTTCTAACGCTTGGCTTACAATATCTTCTTTCTTTAAGTTATTTTTTTTATTTTATGTACATGAGTACACCGTCACTGTCTTCAGACACACCAGAAGAGGGAGTCGGATCCCATTACAAATGGTTGTGAGCCATCAGGTGATTGCTGGGAATTGAACTCAGGACCTTCTGAAGAGCAGTCAGTGCTCTTAACCGCTGAGCCATCTCTCCAGCCCTTACACTATCTTCTAATGAAAATATTTCAAGCATCACGTGCATAAGTTTTCACATTCAAAGGACCAGCTCTGAGCAACCAAGCCACCACCACACACTGAGCTCACCCTTCCTTTGGAGACCAGAGAGCTCCATTTGAGAATTACATTCAGCAACTCCYGGAAGTGCTCTCACAAGCTTTCCTTGCCAGGAAATCAAGCGTTCCTTCCCAGGCATCAGCTGGGGCGGTCTATATGGCATCCCACTGGATATTTACAAAATCACCACAAGGCATAAGCTAAAATCTTAGCCACAATTTTACAAGTGTTTGGGGGAAGTATTAGCTTATAAAATGGAATAGCTTAGGTGCTGCTGTAGCCGTCTTCTTATGCATCTATAATCTCTCTTTCCCAAGAATATGGTAAAGCTAATCGCTACTAGACCAGTATCCCCAGAGATCATTAGTCTCAGTTTGTTTGGACAGATATATTTTTTAAAAATTTATTTATTTATGTATATGAGTACTTTATTTGTATATATGCCTGCATGACAGAAGAAGGCATCAGATCCCATTTCAGATGGTTGCGAGTCACCATGTGGTTGCTGGGATTTGAACTCAGGACCTCTGGCAGAGCAGCCAGTGCTCTTAACCTCTGAGCCGTCTCTCCAGCCCCTGACAGATATGTTTTATAAAAGTTCTCAGGAATGTATTGCCTATTGGGTAGCAATTTTCTCTGGGACTGAAAATTCCACATAGAGGCGGGAGTCCCAAGGCTCATGAGGCCCTTCTCTGGGCTTATACATAAGTGATATGCAATTGTCAGGGGAGAGGATCCACTTAGGTGTGAAAGCTGCCTGCAAGTTGTACGGGGGACTGCAATGATGCATGCTGGGGTGGACTTTTCAGTGATACAGCTGCCCAAGTCACCCATGCTGGTATTCGTAACCCTAGAAAACTCATTGATTCACCAAGCAGTGGAGTCGTTTCTGTGGTCCATCATTGCTCTCTCTGCTTGGGGTGAACAGAAATAAATGCACCAGGAAAAGTCATGCAGCAAGCCAGAGTTGAGGTTCAACACTGTGGCATTTAAGATGGCAAGAATCATTTCAGAAGTGTATTCCCCATTAACGGACGGCGGTGTGAGGGACCTGAGAAAGTCCGTGATCCCCTGGGCTCAGAGGCAAAGGGACGTGGGTGTGGCTGACAGTAGTGCCTACCTGTCATGGCAGAAACAGGTCTGCATCTGTCTTGGGTACAGGGAGCTTTTGGTTTGAACACAAGGGAGCATCTCATGTGCCGGGTGCCAACCAATGACAGCCCAGCTCCTTCACTTAAAGGATGAAAGAAACTAAGGCATCAGAGCTTTTGGCTCTTACTATAGGAACCAAACACAACTAGTGAGAATACAAGGCTAAATTCAGTTTCCCCTCTCAGTCAAAGTTGTTAACCCAACTCAGTGTCTCCTACCTTGACACTGCAAGGATGATGTAAGTTAAACAAACCGCGTTAGCTCAGAAATCTTCACATAACTGCATCTGGTGCTCCTCATGTTAGGAGGCAAAGAGGGCCCTAAATCACACTTGGTCACTCACAGCGGCCAGTGGGTACCATATGAGTGATTCCCTCCTCACCGCCTCCTCATTGTAATTGCCAGAGAGAGAGCATGGCAGGGCTGGGTCAGGAGCTATAACCACAGCCTTAGCTCATTACTAAGCTCTGGGAGAGGCTGTTCAAGAATGCACTGGTCATGAACAGGCTGCTGCCTTTCAAATGCCCTGAGGCACATCTTTCTGGCCTCACATCATTGCCTGTTTTACAAGCCTGCAGGGGTGACTCACATGTGTGTGTGTGTGTGTGTGTGTGTGTGTGTGTGTGTGTGTGTGATTCACAGAGCTGTCATAAAGACTCCATGAGTCACTCGCTTCCTGACTGACACACTATGGAGACAGCCTTAGCCTCAGGATGCACAGAAGCACAGGAAAAGAGCCTGTTGGCCTGGGATGAGTTGTATGTTTTCAGGAAGCAGGTTGTTTTTAGTATAACCACACATGCACAGTATCTGAACTAAATTCAACAAGCTTAGTGTCTCCTTATTGAGACAATGCTCTCTATTCACAATGATTTTTTTATATAAAAATATGATGGAAAATTTAAGTAACATCAAATTTAGCGTTTTAATAGCGTCTGAATGTGCAGCTTGGTGGCATTAAGTATGTTCACACYATTGTGTAAATGTCCCCACAGTCTGACTCTAGGACTTTTGCATCTTTCCTAACTGAAACTACCAATGAATACTGGTACTGGTCCTGCCCTCCCCTCCCCCTTACTAACATCTTTTCTTTCCACACTCACTAACTCACAATCTCCTCCCTAGGTCTCTGTGAGTCCTACCAGTACCTATTGATGCTATGCCTCACTGATCATTTGAATCTTCACGTGATTTTTTTTTTTCAAGAAAAAAATTAAGGTTTGGATTCTTGTATATATTTTTCAGAGTTCCCAAAATATAAGTGGAAATGACTGGGCATTCTCCTCATCTCTGGTAGCTGTAGATGGAGGAACAAATACGTTCCAGTTGTTGCAATTGAACAAATAAGTTTGCTTAAGCGATCTAAATCCAATATTAAAAGATGCACCAGTTTGCCCTGATCCAGTGCTTCCCACATGCAGGTAATGCTTTGAAATGGAGCCATGTTATCTCCCAGCCTAAATCTCCTGGAAATCCCAAGAAAGAGAAGCAGGGTGAGCCGTGGCATCCCTGTCGTACTGCTTTATACCATACATCCACAGACCAGGATGTTATCTGTCCAACCACTGTTTCCAGAGGAAAATCTCACAGACATACTTCCTGTGCCTAGCCACCCACCCTGAGCTAGCATGGATGGTCCCACCCCCCACTCCCACCCCCATGTGCTTAGTACAGACTCAGGARACTGAGAAAGAGGCTCCATGCTGAGAAGCGCTGTTAGGGGGTTAGTCTAAGCAAGTGCTCTCTCCCTTAAGGTCCATGGACATCTTACCCCATTGTAACTGCGCTTGTCAAACATCAATAATCTCAAGATTCAAGTATTTTTGAAGAGGTTTTCTTTGCACCATGAGCAGCTTGGCAAATATTCTCATAAATATTCTGAGAGCTGGCTGGGAACCAACCGTGATGAACACGGAAAGGAACACAGAAGCACATGAAGCACGTGTGACAGTGAGAAGGTTGGGCTGACCCCATGACAGCTTCAAACTGGCAGCTAAGGAAGACTAGGCCTAAATCTCTGTCTCCAAGAACTGGGAAATTCCAGGCAAATCCAAGTCTCAGAAGCTGCCCTGCTACCTGGCCCGAGGCAAAGACAATGGATCAGCAGCAGTTTCCAGACTTCCTCAGCAACAGTTTCCAGCCCCTACACCCTGGTAATGGAATGTCCGTAGAGATGGACCCAAAAGATTAACTTAGCGGTCACCTATCCGGGAATCCCCTAATGTGCTTTAAATCAGGCCTGCAAGCTCACTTGGGTGTCTCTCTATCTTGTTCATGGGAGACCCCAGCATGCTGGACTTCTGCAGAATAGAACACTCTTTGTGTTTACATACTATTTGAGTCCGGAGTGTCATAGACCCTTACAAAGGAAAGCAGTGGCTTCCCCAGGAGCTTGGGTTTATGTAAATAACAACTCTGTTGACATCTCATTCTCCCCACCAGCCGTTATTTTTTAAATCCCATTTCTTGGATTTAAAAATCTATGGAAGTTATGCAAAAATAAAACCCAGGGAGGGACACTTTGGGACAGTGATATATTTGTGGATATATTTGGTTAGAAATGCAAGCATGTAATTGGGAAGCACAGTAACCACTTCGAAATGTATGATCAAGTTCCATCCGCAGCATTCCTAAGCATGCCCCTTCATGAGCCTTGAGTGGCTGGTCCCTATCCTTCTTAGAACAAAAGCCAAATTCTATCAAGACCTTTGTGCTTGCCTGTCTGCCCATCCCCTTGTACCTCCCCAAGTTTGCTTTGCATCCTCCTCTCTGGCCAATAGCAACATCTCCACTTTTATCCAACTCTGTGGCTCTCTCACTTTTCTTCTATGTGTAGGGTCTTTGCATATTTTATTCCTTATCCACAGAATACAGTTCTGGCTCAGCTCTTCACCCTGTTCAACCCCTAGGACACTTTAGCTCCACTAGCTCAAAGCACAGCCCCTGACTCCCCCACCTTCCTGTCATTCTCTATCATTATTGTCACTTGTGACAATTTTTCTCTTGGGACAAGTAAGGCTAACACCTCTCCTCATGTTTCCAGATTTTCTGTGAGCATTAAATGCATTTTCCCCCCAATGGCAAACATAACAGATATCTAGTCCAGCTTTCTTATGTACATCCTGTATTGCAAAGGCTAGAAAGTTAGAAACCTAAAATTCCAAGACTCCCTTGCAGCTATGTTTTCAGATGTCATGGGAATTCTACCAGTCATGTGTTTGCTTGCAAGCACTGAATGGGTAGAAAGGAGAGGAGTAGGTGAGAGGGAGATATCCTATGTGCGTAGTCATAGTCCTTTGGGCCTAGAGTGAACAGTACTAATATCTAGCTTAAAGACAAGCCTTCTGGCAGTAGCTTCCTGACTATGGCAGAGGTGAACACTGTCTGAGCAGGCCTTTTTTTGGAATATAGTTGTGGAAAGCATCCCGAAGACCCAGACTGATGCCTGTTCCTCTAGATAGTGCAGCCATGTCGAAAGTGCCTAGACCCTATATTGACTTCTTTTCTGCTTGGATTTCTCAGGTTATCTGCACTGAACTATGTCTGGTAGACATGAGAAATTGCTTCTTGAACTATAAACTGCTTTGGAAATGTTGTTTATTTCCCCAGAATGGCCTCCTTATTTAGTATCATACAATACAGAATCATTGAAACATGGGGGATTTCTGAGTGTCCGTTTGTAAATTAGTTCCTTTTCAGTAGTCTTATTTTCCCCTACCTGGCAAACAGGAGTAGTCTGGGGTTTGCCATTTGTGGAATTAGGGGAGAATTTTCTAAAGTTGGACATCCCTTAACTCATCTCCTGGAAGGGCAGAGACATTCCTGTATAAGGTGGAAATCTCAAGCCATGCTCAGTGATTGCACATGCCTCTCTCAGTTTGACAAATGCATTCTCAATGCCGGCTCATTCTTTAGTCATCCCCAGCTCTGTAGGAACAGGAAGAAAGGAATCAGGCTTCGGTCTCCACTCACACTTCTCATGGCCCAGGGGATGGAGGCCCCAGCTGAGGCTACTGGGGTGAGTCCCACAGGATGATAGCATGGAGGTCTTGCTCCTTCAGCACATTTTTCCTCCAGTTGTCTAAAGATTCTGGCTCGGCTACAGAGAGCTCAGCTGGAATGCCTTGGGTGTGGCATTTATGGGCTTGAATGGAAAACCTAAAGCTCAGAGGGAGTGTGGGTGAGACCAGACTACCATCACCGACAGCGTGGCCTCTGACTAGTTCGCAGCCCGCTTGACCACTCCTTAGATGCTTGTGGCAATTGCCGGCCAGGATGAAAGGGTCTCTACTAAAGAAAGTATGGGAAGGAAGGGGTGAATAACATTAATCGCACAAAGCCGGGAGATGAAGTGGGAGATGAAGTAGGAGACATGCCAAGAGCAAAGAAAAATGAAAACAAATTGCAGCCAGGCCTGGGGGCAYAGTCCTGCAGTCCCAGCTACTCAGGAAGCTGCAGTAGGAGGACTGTGAGCTCATTGCCTGCCTGGGATACTGTCATAGTTAGGGCTTCTGTCGCTGTCAAGAGACACCATGACCAAGGCAACTGTTAAAAAGGACAGGTTTAGAGGTTCAGTTGGTTATCATCAAGGTGGGAAACATGGCAGCATATGGGACTGAAGGAGCTGAGAGCTCTGCATTCTATTCAATGGCAGCCAGAAGACTGTCTCTCAGGCAGCTTGGAGGAGGGTCTCAAAGCCCAACCCACAGTGACGCACTTCCTGTAACAAGGCCACACCTCCTAACAGTGCTGCTCCCTGGGTCAAGCATATTCAAACCGCCACAGCTACCAAGCAAGTTCTGGGCCAGCCTGGGCAATTCAATATAGTCCTGTCTCAAAACATCTGAAAGGAAAAGAATGGTTAGAAGTATAGCTCAGTGGCAGAGTGCTTGCTCTCTCTCTCTCTCTCTCTCTCTCTCTCTCTCTCTCTCTGTGTGTGTGTGTGTGTGTGTGTGTGTGTGTGTGTGTGTGTGTGTGGTGAGGAGTAGAAATTGTGTCTGGGACCCCTGTACTGGAAGGAAGAAAAAGAAAATCTACAACCAGGTAAAATTGGGTTCAGTGTGGCCTGTGTAAAAATGAACTTGTGTCCCTCCTGAGTGGGCAATGCCCCTTTTATCCATGTACATGAAGTGACTGTTGGTGGAGGACCAGGTCCTGGATGTCCCTTTTCAGACAAAGCTCATCCCTGCTGTCTTTGGGATCAGGTATTTGAGTGCAGAAGCCATGTTTGCTCCTTTTTCTTTTCTTTTTTTTCTTTCTTTCTTTCTTTCTTTCTTTNCATCTGGAACGCTGTTTCTTAATTTGTGTACTTATTAATTGCGTGATGATCCCATATGAAAAAGATGTTTCAGCTGTGAACTCAGAAGAGGTTGGAATGTTGGAACATTGCTCCCTTCATTACCTGTATGCAGAACTTGATTTTATGGTGGAGAAATTGGAGAAGCTGAGCAGTTGCATGTTTTTTTTTGTTTTACTCCTTCTGTGGTCTGCTTCCCCCCCCCCCAGTTAATTTGCATAAGGATGCATCTGTCAGTCAAATATGCCTGAGGTCTTGGACCACTTACTGGCCTTGATAAAAAAAAAAAAAGGTGGAATGCAGGACAACATCTGTTTGCCTCTGGCCCTTAAGATTTCTGAGGTTTGGTAGTGGTGGGGTGGTGGTGCCAGCTGTCTCCCAAAGTCTCAGTTTCTCACTACTGAGRGAAAGAATTTAATGACCTCAACCTTACCCAGGCTGGCAAGGACAAGCTGGAAGAAGAACCCTTTGGATAAAAGGTGGATGTAGCTGCAGCTTTCTCATCTGAGGAGAACGAGCGCTTCCCTCTCTGCAGTCAGCCCCGAAGAGAGTAAAGAGAGCAAGGGTCAGGAGAGGCAGGAACACACGGGATGACCCCSGGGGCTAGGAGACATGTCTTACTCTAAGTTCAAGCTGACCTAGGACGTGATCACTGCTCTTGGGCGCAAAGGATATACAGACTGAATAGACTTGATTTTTGGTGGACAAATGGGTTCTTTGCTTTCATTATATCCTATTATTTATTTTATTTGAAACGAYCACGTGCAGTTCAGGTTATCAGTTTCATCATGCAGTCATGGGTGATCTTGAATTCATAATTCTCTTGTCCACATCTCACAAGTGTTGGGATAACAGACCAGGGCCACCACACGAGCGATAGCCCCTACATTTTAAACAGTACTTCAGCATCATAAACTCCACTCTGAAAGCAGTTTTGACAAGTTTTAACAAATGTTGCATTATGTCCACTACTATAGCCTATGTCTACTTTCCTTAGTAAAAACATTCCTGATTTTCTATAGTGTGCCATATCTACTTTTATAACTTTAGTTATGTCCTTCTTTCCAAACTCAAAGCATCAAGACCATAACTCTAACCCTAGACATAACCACAATCATAACCCTAACTCTAACTCTAGCCCTTGCCTTAACCTTAACCTTAACCCTAACTCTAGCACTAACACTAGCCATAACATTCAACCTAACCCTAGCCTTAGCCCTAACTGTAATCATAACCATAACCATAACCTTAACCGTAGCTGTAACCCTAACCCTAACCTTAACCCTAACTCTAACCCTAACCCTAACACTAACCCTAACACTAACCCTAACCTTAACCAATCCTAACCCTACCTCTTGAGAAGTCCATCTGGTAAACCCAACATATGTAAAGGACATGATTTAATAGTTAAACTAGCCTGCAATCACCCTGGCTTATGGTATTTGCTTTGTTTACTCCATGTTTTTTTCCCCTCTTTCATAAAGAAGGTTCTTCAAGGTCAAAGAGGATAGTGTTTAATTCAGTGCCTTTCACAGAGCACACCTCCCTTCCTATCAAAATGCTAAATTTTAGCACAGAAATTCACAAGTATGCTTCTCCATACTCTACAAATATGTCTCTACTCTACAATGCTTCTGCATCTCAACTAAGTGTCAGGTGGTGAGGTCAATTAGGTCACGAGTCATTACCAAGACCYAGAACTTTCCACAYTCTCTAAATGYGTRAATCATGGATTTTTGTGCTTGTGATGTGTRCTGCCAAGGCACTGAAGACTTTCYCTAGCAGGAGGGACCTGATTAAGAGAGGGTAGCCAAGGAGGGCTAACACTGAAGTCAGGAATGCTATGGGAATGAAGGGGTCAAGTCTGCAAATACTCCAGGGGGAGAAGAAAAGATGGTGGCAGGAAAGGGCAGACAGGAGGGCTGGGAGGGGAGAACTCCCTTTGGAGTCACATGGGTCCTACTCTTACAGGGCATGAGGCATTTTAATCTGAGTATATCAGGAAGCCACAGAAGAATTAACATCTGTATGTGTTACTTCAGTAGACAGGAGGCAAGGCAAGGATGGAAGGAGAGATTGACGAGGAAGTCCTTCCCTAGACCATGTGAGAGCCGATGGTGGCTGATACCAGTGTGCAGTGACGATCGGAARAGGTGGATTTGGGAGAAATGTTGAAGGTSCAGAGGCTGCGAGAGGAATAGGAATTGAGGAGAYAACAGAGAGCCTRACAGAGAGCCACCAGCCAAGAGTGGCTCCCATCGGCCACCGATAGGATGCGGGTGTCCTTTACTGAGCTTGGAAAAATGGAAGAGAAGGGTCAGGAGAGAAAGATCAAAGGTTTATGGGAACACTTTTGAGATGGCTTTATCATAGCGAGGACGCCACATGGGAGCACCCTCAATGAGAAAGGCCRTCCAGGAGACAGAAGACATTCTTCCTGAGGGTCTCCGCGTGGGTTCAGAGCCCACAGGTGATTGCAAGCAWAGCTGAGCGCTCCAGGGCTCTGGATGCAGGGCTTGTTAAAGGTGTGAAGCCTCATGCAATCTGCAGGAGGGATGAAGCAGAAGATAATGAAAGTGGAGAAGATCAAGCTAAGGGAAGCAAGCCAGACTCTGAGGCAATGTCACATTGCTCGCCCAGGCAATTTAATAGGCATTTTATTTATATATGTTATAATCACATGACATAAAAGTAGAAAGAGAAACCACTGGGGCAGAGGGGCTGAGGGGGACAAGCGAGGGGGATCAGAGAAGAGCAGGGGATGGATATCCATGATGATGAATGAATAAGTGGTTTGTTTGCTGAGATGGCTCAGTGGGTGAAGTGYCTTTTGAATAAGTATGCGGACCTGAGTTCAGAGTCCCAGAACTCGCATAAATGTCRGCTGTGCCAGTGGGTGCCCATAACCCCAGTAGTGGRTAGGTAATGAAGACCTATGGATGCCGGGAGCTCCCTGCTCAGCCATTCTAGCCAAATGTGAGCTCCTGGCTCAGTGAGAGACTCAGTCTCACAAACTATGGATGGTAGTAGAGCAAGATACCTGAAGTTTACCTCTGGCCTCTACCTATGCACAAACAGGCAAGGTCCTGGGCACATGTATGTGTTCATACACATACCACGCAGACACATTAAAACATTAAAAATTAAAAAAAAATGAAAAAAGTGAATTATACCTTGAATCAAACAAAGGACGGCTTGTAGGGGTGGAGCCAGCCAGGCACACGTAGGGTGGACGATCTGGGGCCATGCACAGATGTCYACATGGCGTGAGCCCAGAAAGGCCATGTGTTAGACGTCACGCCGCCTCATTCAGGATATTTCTATCACGAAGGTCACACTTCAAGGGTTTTCTGAAGAATGCAGATTCCATCTGGGTGAAGGTCTTCCACATAAAACAACAGCACTCATCAGCCTCATTGTGAAGGTTTTCCTATTTTCATGGAGAGAAAAAGAAAGTTGATGATAATTTCTTCGCAAGATACAATTCTGGCAGGCCTGTTTGTGCACAGGGAAAGC
>BDUI01005708.1:50752-76873 GCA_002335545.1 Apodemus speciosus
TTTGCCTTTTGCCATCTGTTTATCTCTGGAGTTAGTTGGTGTGGTTGTTACTGGTTGGTGTTTGAAGCTCTTGTGAGCCTGGCTTTAGTTGCTGCTGTCACAGGGGGTGACCATGTTCCTGAGGTGGATGCTGGACTGTTTAAGCTACTGGGCTCCGAATTATCTCCTCAGGTTTGCTGTGTCAGGCCTGAGACTCCTCGCTGCTTGCTGCTGGGTCTGCAGTTGTCCTCCCACTGTCTCTTCCTGGCCTGCCTAGATGCCAGCTCTTAAGAGTCAGATCTTTTTTTCCACAGATCTGGGCTTGTCTGTTAGATCTTTATGGTGACCTGGGCTCCTCTGTTGGTTTTCTGTGGTGACCTGGTCAGGCCACCAGCTGCAAGCTGGTGGCTAGACTTGGGGATCTGTCTAACCACGGGATTCCCTGCAGGAGTAGTGCTTCCTTGGTTGGACTGTTGGAGCCTAGATGGTGGTGTTCTCAGTCCACAGGGCTCTGTCTGGTTAGCTGTCTGAGGTGCCCCGAGACAAGGTGGCTGCTTCTGCTATAATCCAGGTACAGCCTGCACAGATCGCCAAGTAAGTTGGTGGCCATGCAGGTTGGTGACCATCCACAGCTCTGACCTGAGGGAAGATGGCGGCTTTTGCAGGGTCCAGAACCTACACCTGGATGGCCAGCAGGGCCTGCTGCTCTGCTTAGCTCTTGAGCGCAGATCGCTGTCTGGTGGTTTGAGTCCCCAGAGATTGTAAACTTGGGGTATCTCGGGTACCCGAGCCAGCTTGGTGCGAACCAACAGTGGCAAAGATGATGGCGGCGGGGAGTGCAGGATCCCCCCCCCCCAGGGCACAGAACCCATGCCTGGCTGGGCTACAGGAAATGCTGTTCTGCTTAGCTCCTGAGCGCAGATTACTGCCTGGCTGTTTGAGTCCCCAGAGATCTTAGACTCGGGATAACTTGGGATAACACGGGTACCTGGTCCTTTCGTCCAGTCCAAGCAACAGCGAAGCAGGCTGCGGTAGCAGGCAGTGCAAGATCCCCCGCAGGGCTCAGGGAGGGAAGTTTTTAAGGCTTTCTAGAGTATCATTTTACTTATGGTCTTCTATCCTGATGCAATTCCTTTCAGTTTGTGTTTTAAGCACCATATCTGGGGTTTCTATAATATCTATCCCTAGAAGACTGGTGAAAATGTTAGATAATAGAGGACATATTAGATGGTTAGCCCCCATCAGTGTGTTTATATCTGTAGACTTGCTTAGTGATAATTACAGGGAAGCTCCCCACTTTGCCTAAGATTTGAGGTGCTTGAGTTAGACTCAAATTGTCTGGAGTTTCTTGTCTCAAAATTGTTTTTATGGTTGTACTTGGGTGGGCTTCCTCTGAGATGCTGAATAGAGCCCATATAAGGGCAGTTTTCCCTGTTATTATTGTGGCTATTGACTGCCCCATTTTAAGTTTAAAGTGTGCAGGTATTTACCATAATCATAATACTGGAAGTGAAAAAAAATCTCTTTTCCAGTGATAATCTTGTGACATTTAGGGCCAATTGTCTTAGGGGTATTGTAATCCTTTATGCAGAGTTTCCATTCTAACCATTCAATTTCCAATATCCTGTTTTTTAACATTTAGCCGGGCGTTGGTGGCACACACCTTTAATCCCAGCACTTGGGAGGCAGAGGCAGGCGGATTTCTGAGTTCGAGGCCAGCCTGGTCTACAGAGTGAGTTCCAGGACAGCCAGGGCTACACAGAGAAACTCTATCTCAAAAAAACAAAACAAAACAAAACAAAAAAAAACATTTAAAGACAACCCTTCTGTTTAGTATTTTTGTCATTAAGCGGTAAGGTACAAACTTAATCTGATGTGACATTGTTCCTATGTCTTGGATTATCATGACCCACATATAGTAGTGTTCATTTTTGAGATGTTGGCAGACTAACAGGGATTCAGAAGTAATACTCTTTGATCTGATGTTCTTATGGAAGAGATTTCTGACTACAAAATGAGCAATTTCTTTTTCTTTCTTGTTTTAATTCTAACAAAAAAATCATATAGGTCCTCTCCAAACATTTGGAGATGGTGATGCAGGGAAGAGGCAGGGTCTTGTGAGAAGTGGGTAGGATGGTTCTAGTAATATGCAGGTTATGTTTCCTGTTGTGTGGAGGGGAGGCAGAGTTTACAGAGGTGCTAATTCATATTTTACTTTTGTTTGTGTTAGGAACAATCTTGGATACTGCAAAGTTTTATGGTAGAGGGTTATGGAAAGCAGATTATTGAGTAATGTGGCTTTTTATTCATTTTTGGCAGGATTTTACAAGGTGAATCTTTGTAGGTCAGGGGAAGTAGAAACAGGAACCACTCTGTCCTCTTTGGAGGAGGAAGGAAGAGTAGGGGAAGGGATGGGGGAGTGCAGCTATTCATCTACCTTTATAATGCTGCACTGTGGAAATGCAGGTTCTTGGGCAAAGGGAAGAGGGTAAGGTGGGGCTGAAGGATAGTGTATCATTCTCTTTAATGTTCTGGGTTACAGGTATGTATATGTTTTGATTCCTTATATTAATTGTGTGAAGACTGGAAGATACAGGATAGGGCAATGTTTAGAGCCCTAAACCTAAGTCTTGTCTGCCTTACAGGATGCAGCAGTATCTGCTGGTTCTCTTTTAAGTGGTCCTCTACATAATCAGCTGGTAGGGAAGATGGGCTGCAAATTAGAGGAGGGAACATTTCTTCTCAGATATCTTAGCTTAGGGCGAGAGAACCTATCAAATAACTAGTTTTATCTGAAATAAAATAATTTACAGACACTGATACATGAACCATCACTGTAAATATATATTACCAGTTTTCAGACATGGTGCTAGGTAAAGTATTTCCTACCAAATCAAATCAACCTATTTTGGGTAAACTTTTTTTCCAACAGATTTTTACAGGGCAATTAATTTCCTAGCCTGTGTGGACTTTTAATTTATCTGTTTGTTTTTGTTTAAATGTGATGAAAAGTTACCCACGGTAGAAAAGAAAGAGGACTCCTTGTCTCATTGGTACTTTTATGCAGCCTTTCATCATTAGGAGATTCAAAAGAGCTTCCAAAACTTTTGGAAGTTTTCCAAGGGACTACATGACCTTCCTCAGGTAGAGGTTTGGGGGGCGGGGTTGGCATTGAGTACTCTAGACAAATGTAGAGAAGGGGATATCCTGTTGTTTAAGGGAGTCCTCTATTTTTTGCCAAGCTCAGAGAAGCTCTCTGGATGTGGTTGACTGCAACCTTTATTTGCAGGGTTTCCCAATATTTACCTAAGTTGGCAGATTGACTTTTCATTGTTTATATATTACTGAATATATTCAGACTATTCTTTCTGTAAATAGAAAATTTGGAGCAAGGTGTTGTATGTAATTCAGAGATAATGCCTACCTATCTGGGTAGAACAATAAGTTCTAAGCTTTCAATAATTGGACTTTCCAATTATTTACTTTTTTCTCTTTATTATACACAATAAGAATAGAATAATTTTAATTTTGCTGCAGACCAGATTCTGTAGACAGAAACTAGAGATTAAATTTATTTATCTCTATAATATTATGGTGGATACTCTAAATAATGTAATTTGGTAGAAAATAGAATATAAATTCCTAGTGATCTTGTATAGATGAGCCATTCAAAGTTTTTTCACATGTTTCTTGTCCTTGAAGAAAAAGAAAAAAAGTTGTCATTGTATCCTTGGACTTGTCATGGTGAATTGTTTCTAATAACTCATTCACAAATAAATACATTGTGTGAATAATATTCTCTTTCAACTTCTCAGACAAAACAAGAGATAATTAAAGCACATTTGAGGTTATATCTGAGACAACATTTCCAGAGAGCATTAGCTATGGAAAGAAAACCCATTTTGATTTTTAACATTGAATGGAAATTTGAAAGCTTCTTGAATCAAGTATAACCTTCTGCTTCTATCTGTGATGGAGTTTCTAGATCATGTTATTTGAAATATTAAGTTCCATTCAATGATCTTTGACCATGAAAGGAATAAATGTAGTTGCCAACTGAAGACAAGAAATAACTCTGCTGAGTTCCTACTTATTAGTGTTTCCAGCTTCCTCATCAAACCTTCCATATGAGGATGGGTGGTGAGACCTTAAACTGAGAATTCAAGTAAACTTCTTTTTCTGTATATTTCCTTATATTGGAGTTCATCATACAATGAAAGAAGTAATAAACCACATTTCATGCATGTGAAATAATCAAAAGGCAGAGAATTAGGTGTTATATACAAAGCGCCATTCTCTATGGCTGAGTGAGTATATTATTGCCACCATCACACACAAGATGTAGGACTCTAGACTCACCAGCATTTTTTAAGTCTCAAATAAGTAAACAAAAAATGGTGAATATTGAAAATTCATTAGAAACTGAAATCATAGAGGGGCAGTGGTGGTGCATGCCTTTAATTCCAACACTTGGGAGGCAGAGGCAGGTGGATTTCTGAGTTCAAGGCCAGGTCTACAGAGTGAGTTACAGGACAGTCAGGGATATACAGAGAAATCCTGTCTTGAAAAACAAAAAAAAAAAAAGAAAGAAAAGAAAAAGAAACAGAATTCATTTTGTAACTGATAGAGGCTATAGTTTGGAAACAGTTCTTCCTTTTATATTTTTCTTTGTAACAGAGATTTGGAAGAACTGTCATAAACTGCTAAATACAGATTAATGACTGATTTCGTGTTGGAAAGGTGACAATTATGCTAAAAGTTCACAGAGAGACTGTGTTCATCGGGTGTAGGATTGGATTAAAAAATCTCTATTGATTATTGAACGAGCAGTTCTGACACTACATGATAAAAAAACCTATGATACATAATTCCAGGATATTATAAATTCTGTGAATAAATAAAAATAAATAAATAAAAATATATTTAACCTTCAGTGGGTTTCTGGATAGCCTCAGATTCAGTTTATTGCATGGGAATTTCAATGTTGTTTATGATGACATCAGGGGGAGGGAAAAAGACATATGGGACATTTGGGGGGCGGGGAAACCAGGAAAAGGGAAATAATATGTAAATTAAGAATATATCCAATAAAAAATAAGATTACTATAAAAAACTATGTGAGAAAATACTGGAAATAGTAAAAAATTACTTTTAAAATAATTTTTCAAATTATTTTCAAACGTTCAAAACAAGAGATTATTTAAGATGGAATTCTTGGATTATTGAAATATTATACTCCCTGAAAGAAAATTATGTACTTTGCCTAGAGACAACATGAACAATGACTTACAAATATCTCATGAATTGGATGAACCTCAGCCACTAAAGAGTCAAAATTATAGGCTTATAATAATCAACCATAAATGCTTTTGAAAAGAGAACAAAACCACTCTTCTCAACATGGTTCATCTAGAAAAATATTCTGCAATGATTAGCACTGGATCTCTTAGTGGAGGATGTCATGAAACTTCAAAGAATTCTAGTGATAGCTTGATCTTTGAAAACAAGATAATGTATTTCAAAGTTTGTTCATTCACACAAATGCCCACCTGGTGGAAAACTCAATCATTTCTGTGAACAGCCTGGACTACAAGTTTGGAATGGGTTTTCTGAGAAATATAGTGCATTTTATTGTCCTTAGAAAGAAGTAATTCCAGTTAAATTGTCTGGTTTCTACACTTGTATTAATGTCATTAGGGCATTCTATAAACACATCTCCAAATAGAGCTGAAGAAGTTATAGACAAGTAATTTATTCATGATACCTAAGTAGACTTCAAAGGTTTCACAGGCTATGAGCTTTCATGTGCAACAGCTGTGTTATGTCCAGACAGCACTATTTTGTACAACTTCTTATAGTCTCCAGAAGTAAGATTCTTTCTGTCTTCTTCTCTGAAATGTTTCCTGATGTGTGATAATATAAGTTTGATGTATATGTTCCAACTGTATTCAAACATTCACAGTTTATACTTAATCAAGTCAACAACCTGGTTCCCTCTTTATTCTGAATTACCCACATAGAGATATTAACCATATTTAAATAACCAATCTGATTTCTGCCTTTAGACTGTGCTTCAAATTATATCAAGTAGTAAGGCTTTTGGTTTTATCCACCGAAACAGATTTGTCACAATTACATCAGTTTACACATCATGTCTTGTGGGTCATTATTGCAGCAACTAGCACTCAGTTTTGTGTAGCTCTATGTTTTATGAGATAAAACTTACTTAGAAGTCTGAATTTTACTTCTCAGCACTATGACACAGACAATAGAGTATGAATTTCCTTCTCAGTTCATTATTGATTTCTTCAAGTCCTGCAACAACTGTGTTTAGTGTCTTTAAAAATAATATATCACCATTGAATATGCAGTTGGCAATATGGAGTAATAGGATTCTAGTCTGATGTTTTTGTTGGCCTCTGTGACTTCCTTGATCATTTTATATGCAGTGAGATTTTTGTGCAAAAAAAAAAACTAATGTCAGCAACCTTGCTTGCCCAGTATAATATCTTTCAAACTGTTCATTTAGTTATGCATTTATTTTTTGAAAACCTGTTCCATTCACACACACAAATAGATAGATATATATGGACATAGTTATAGCCATACAGATAGAGACAGAGACAGAGATAGAGATATACTGCCTGTGATTTTCACATTTTGTGGAGTGACACTTGATTTAATGGACAGAGTTCTTGCTATAAAGAAGCCATTTACTTTCATTCACTTCAACCTGTCAGTATTTGTTCTTATTTTTGTACCACAAGCATTATGTGTAATGAATCCTAAAATATTAATAAAAGCTGATAAAGCCTGGCCATTAAATGTTAATTCATTGAAAAAATTAGATTTTTCCAATTGACAGCTGTAATAGATATTTTATTTGAAGATTTTCACGTTACCCAGTTTTTATGTCTTCCTTAATTTCTTTCTTTAGTGTCTAAACTTATTTTAGACACATTTTCTTTTTTACAGAAGTCAGGCACTGAAATACTTAATAAACATAAGTAGTACTATTGTTAAGTTAAACCATTACAGAGATTAAAAAGAAACACATGAGAGGTAGAAACAATTTGAACTGAACGTTTTGGAGTTAGGACATATAATATTTAAAACCCTTCACAGTGGTTAAGAATGACTATATGTCACAACATCACGGCTTGCAAATTTCAGGCCATTGCAAGAGTTCATCTGAGTGAACAAGAAATCTGATACTCTAGAGGAAAATGCCAACAGATGTATGTATGTTAGGATAGGAGTTTATTGTTTCCATTGATGTAATTTATTTAAACTGAAAATAATGCCCTTTACTGATATTTAAAGTTGGATCTAGCAGGAAAGAAAATTGTCTGATGATCTTACAAGTTCTAAGAAGGCAGGCAGTTTTCCAGTTTTCCAGTTTTCCGGTGGCAACTTGGTAGTCTCATCCTTTAGCAGTTGAAATAATTTTGATATAAACTTGGATTTGGAGGAAGCAAAGTAGACAGACACATCAAATTTTCCATTGCTCACATTCACTTGCTTATTTTCTGCCTCTCTAATACTGTTAAGGAAAAAATGCCTTGGTCTCCTCAAATGTATCTCTCCTGAATGTCATTTTCTATGTAATTTTACACCCATCATATAACCCTTTTTCTCATGTCCTCAACTTCATATATGTATGTATATATGAGAAAGAGAAAGACAGAGACATAGACATAGTCATAGAAATAGACGCAGACATAGATATAGGTAAACATATTATTTTCTAGTAATTTATATTTTTATAAAGTGAATAGAAACATATGTTTTATATATCTATTCTATATCTATATGTGTTTATAAGTAGAAGATTATAAATTATTTTAAGTATAATAAATCTAACCTAAGAGCTTACCAGAAGAAAAGAATTTCCTGAATTTATTGCAGACAAATGGTAGGTTATATGGATTTCTTCCCTAGCTCTTGATTATAAAAGTGAATACAAAACTGACTAAAGAACTAAATTCTGTTAAATAGCAATTATCTGAGATTATTTTAAGCAAAATGTTTTGTATTACTTTTATGTTTTTGCAGTCCAGTCATTACCCCTCCCTGTCTGCCCTCCCATGTTCCACATCCCATTCCTCCTCCCCACTGTCTCCAAGAGGATGTCCCCACCACCCACCCCACCCCTACCCATCTCAGGTCTTCTAAATCCCTTGGGCCTCATGTCTCTCAAGGGGTAGGCTTATCTTCTCTCATTGAGGCCAGTCCAGGCAGTCCTCTCTTCTGTAGTGTTTGCTGCCTGTTTGGTGGAGATTTTAGATAGATAGATAGATAGATAGATAGATAGATAGATAGATAGATAGATAGATAGATAGATAGATAGATATGTGTGTGTATACATATATATTTATGCTTTGTCATTGCATATCTGGCATTCATTTTTTTATCTATTTCAAGATACGCATATTGGTGCTGTGTAGTCTGTACTTTGCCTGGCCTTATAATGGCTCCTTTCCTTAATTGTAATATGGATACATTGATCTCTTTAATGTACTTACATTTCTACCTATATGGCAATTATACATTTTTCTAAGGAAGTAAGGATTACTTTTAATGATTTAAGTGTTTCATTTTGTTGTTGCTATATGAAAGTTGCAACTGTTCAAAATATATTAGGTTGACAAATAATATAAATTATTTAATCATAATGTTTGACTTTCCTGAAATATTATAATTTACTTTAATATGTTCACCTCTACCTGTCGGACAATTATATATTTATTTAAGGAAATAAGTATTTTGACTTTATTTAATGTTTTGTTTTATTTTATTTTATTTTATTTACATTTCAAGTGTTATCCCCTTATCCAGTTTCCCCCTCTCCTGGAAAACACCTCTCCTATTTGTTGTTGATGTTGCTACTGCTGTTTAAAAGTTGGTACTGTTCAAAGTATATTAGTTGTTCAAAAAAGAGAATTGCTTTATTCAATGATAATGTTTGATTTCCTTGAGTCAATAAGACCTTGGTTATGATTGGTAGGGTTCAGATCAAGCTTTATCATTGAAATATCTGATTTTAATAATGAAATATTAATTTAAGTATTTCCTGTTTATGTAGAATTGCAAAAGGAATACTATAGCTTTGCAATGAACTATATTAAGAAAACATGCAAAAATGATTACCTGTACTGTCATCCCCAAGCTTGACATACCATATATCCTATTTCCTTTTTTATTTTCATGTCTATTGAGGATGTTCTGTACACCAAATTAATACTTTCATGAGTGAATAAAATAAGAGACTATTTTCATGGAAAAATGTACTTTTATGTAGGTCATTTAGACAATGGACTTTTGGATGCTCTAGGAATTACCTTTGGATGCGATAACAATTACAAATGAATAGCAGTAGTTCTAATGGCCCTGGGCACTTGAGTATCAGGTGTGATCCACATGACTTATGGATTCAACTAAACTGAACACAACTAAACTGAGGAAGAAAAAATCAAAATTGTTTTGCCTGATAAATTTGAATTTTTAATTTATACATCCAAAGGAACTAGATAGATTTTAACAATTTTCTAATGAAAATAAGAACAGCATATCTCCTTGAGCTAGTCATTGTTCATGACACTAACCATTTTAAATTGTCATTACTGTCAATATTTTGTAACATAATAAAATTGAGCAAGGAATTTAGATATTTGCTCTGAACATTGACAAGTTAATCTGGGATTACATAATCACAATGACCTGAGTAGGTGAAAGTACTGGGAAGACTAGATAGAGGAAAGTTTTATTGCAATATCAAACCAGAACCTTAACTTTGTATTTGGATGATGTCATCAAGCTGGGATTATTACATTATAAATAATATCAAAATGGAGAGAGGCAGGTAGATAACTGGAATAGAATTGAAGACCCAGAAATGAACCCATACATCTATGGTCACTTGATATTTGATAAAGGAGCTAAAATCATCCAGTGGAAACAAGACAGCATTTTCAACAAATATTGCTCATTCAACAGGTAGGCACTATGTAGAAGAATGTAAATAGATCCATTGGGTTTTTTGTATTGGATATTTTCTTTATTCAAATTACAAATATTTCCCCTTTCCAGGTCTCCTCTTTGGAACCCCATACACCATCCCCCCTACCCCTGCCTCTATGAGGGTTCTCCCCCCACCCACTCCCTTCTTCCCACACTGGCATTTCCCTACACTGGGGCATCAAGCACCCTCAGGCCCAAGAAAAGGCCCACAAAAGAACAAACACAGTTTGTACTCACTGATAAATAGATCCATTCTTAACTCCTTGTACAAAGTTCAAGTCCAAATGGATCAAGAACCTCAACATAAAACCAGATACACTAAAACTAACTGAAAAGAAAGTGGGGAAGACCCTCAAACACCTGGGCTCAGGGGAAATTTTCCTGAACAGAAAACCAATGGCTTATACTCTAAAATCAAAAATAGATAAATCAGACATCATAAAATTGCAAAGCTTATATAAGGCAAAGGACACTGTCAATAGGACAAACCAGTAAACAACAGAGTGGGAAAATATCTTTACCAACCCTAAATCTGATAGAGGGCTAATATCCAATATATACAAAGAACTCAAGGCATTAGACCACAGAGAACCAAATAACCCTATTAAAAATGGGGTACAGAGCTAAACAAAGATTTCTCAACTGAAGAATATTGAATGGATGAGAAGCACCTAAAAAAATGATCAACATGGTTAGTCATCAGGGAAATGCAAATCAAAACAATCACCAGTCAGAATGGCTAAGATCAAAAATTCAAGTGGCAGCAGATGCTAGCCAGGATGTGGAGAAAGAGGAACACTCCTGCCCGGTTGGTGGAATTGCAAGCTGGTACAACTACTCTGGAAATCAATGTGGTGGTTCCTCATTATATTGGATATAGTATTACCTGAGGGCCCAGCTATACCACTCCTGGGCATATACCCAAAAGATGTTCCTACATGTAATAGGGACACATGCTCCACTATGTTCATAGCAGCCTTATTTATAATAGCCAGAAGCTGGAAAGAACCCAGATGTCCTTCAACAGAGGAATGGATACAGAAAATGTTATACATTTACACAATGGAGTAATGGGGAGGGGATGACATAGAGGGTATCTGTGGGAGAATCAGGAAAGGGGATAACACTTGAAATGTAAGTAAAGAAAATAGTCAAAAATTACTGTAATCCTTTTCTCTTCTGAAGTGGAGAGGAGAGATAAGGAAAAATTGTTAGGTTTAACCTTAACTTTTTAACCTTGAGATTTTCCATATCATTAAATGAGACACCTTTAAAATGAAAAAAAAATAGTGGTTGGTGAATGATACAGGCATTGGAATTCCAAATTTATTATGGCTTCTTATACATATAAACATAAATTAAACTGTGCCATGAGATATTTTTCTCCATTCTCTCTATGACATTTATCTTCCAAAAGAACTCCTCACACAATAATAGTGGGAGACTTCAACACCCCACTTTCATCAATGGGCAGATCATTGAAATAGGAACTAAACAGAGACACAGTGAAACTAACAGAAGTTATGAACCAAATGTATTTAACAGATATCTGAAAATTTAGGAGACATATGCACTCTGGCCCTGTTCCACTGGTGGGAACCAGGTCATTCCAACCCTACCAAAAGTCATGCTAAACTTAACCTCTCCTTTTTTTGTTTTTAATTTGACAGTGCAAACGGTGACCATGAGCACTTGATGTGCTCAATGCAGACTGGAAGTAAAATACAACCAGTACGAATAAACCAACTGTAATTCTTTCATTTATCAGCAAAGTTGTCTAGAAAGACAAAGAAGTGAACTTATACACAGCAGAGACAAAAGCTGCAGACACTTCCTCAATAGAAGTGGAGTCCATTGTGAAATTACTACTATGAATGATCTTATGATATCAGAAATCTGTATCCACAGCAAAATTAAAATTGTTCTAACCCCCTTCTAAATGATACTTAATTTCAGAACAGTCATCATCAAAGCTACTCTATTATGAATGGGTTAAGTCAACCCCCTAAACAATTAATGGAACTGCACTTAGACCCTGATGTTAATGTTTTGAATTTTATTTCCCATAAATAGAACTGCTTCCTCTAAAGCATTTAGCCTATCATTAAATCCCCATCACTATTCTCATTGATTATTACTACTGCTATTTAAACATTTTTGGCCAACTGATTATCATGATTTCCTGTATGAATCTTTTTAACTAAAGACTGATGAATAAGTCAAAACTAGAAATCATACCTAAAAAATTTGTGATCTCCAATATCAAGGTTGTAACAAAACTTTTTGTTCTCAGATAATAATAAAGAGATATCAATCTCCACAGAATGGAGAAATAAAAAACTATATTGTTTAAGGATATTTGTATGTATGTCCCAAATTCCAAGACAATATACAGGTCTGATAGGCATGCACTCTTACAATGGGTAACAAATTTTTAAATAAAAACTGAATTAATTTATCAAGACAATCACCTTATCCCCTAAAATCTTCTCCAAAAGCCCTTCATATATCCCTCTCTCTGATGGCTACCTGTGAATTCCACTAATCCCCAGTGGTTTACCATATTAAAAAAGAAAACATTCTCAGCAAGCTAATCTCTAGTTCCTCAGCTTCCATTTCTCTTTTAAATTCTCTTGAATTTTCTAAGGTTCATTCAAAGGCCCCAATGAATTCCACAGCCAACAGATACATCTATAACATGACTTACGTAGCTATGTAAAAGAGGAAGAAATGAGATGGCAAAAGTCAGAATGATAAAAGTTTTCTGTGAGATTTCAAGAAATGTCAGAAATTTAACCCATAAAAAAAAATCTTACCACCATGGTTGTCTGAACATTACAGATACAAAGGATGAAATTTATAGTCATGGTAATTTGGATGAGGAAAGCACATGAGAACCTCCACCCTACACAAATAACTCCAGGAAAGTAAGAAATGCTGAGATAAGGAGAAATAGTTTTTGTCAGGAACAAATATACTAATTGTGTATCCAATACCTTTTGGTCATCTCATAAAATATCTATAGACACAGAACATAATATATGGTGATCAGGTTGTATTTAGGATATTTGCATACACACATGCATAAATGTATAAACTGATACACGTATACACATGTGTATATTATATATTTAAACTTGGACTCATATTTATGAAAATATATGCACAAGTATCTACATATCTGAATATATGCATATACATGAATGTGTATCTATGTGTATAAGTATATACATATATGCATGTATCTGCACAAATATATACACACATATATACATATGCACATATGTACAAATATACATACATATGCACATGCATACATATACATGTATGTATATATTCATACATATGTTTCTTGGACTGTGTATTACATTTCATCAGAGTCTTAGGAAAGTATCTGACAAAGACCTCAAAGTTTAGAGTGTCTCTCTGCACAAAACATATGAGTGGGAGTGTCCCTGGTTACACTCCTATCTGCTGAAGAAGGTCCTAATCATTATTATACAAAAATATTATTAGGAATCACTTCTCTAACTATTTTTGACAGTCCTCTTTGATTCTATTGTAGTTCTTTTGGCTATGAAATCTTTGATTCCTGGATATCCTGGCAGTGTCATACATGGGCTCATTAAATAGGCCTCAAGTTAAATCAGATATTAATTGGACACTTCCTCAATCTCTGTATCATCATTGCCCCATTACATCTTGGAGGCAATGCATAATGGAGTATCCTTTGTGTATATGTCCAAGAGTGGCATAGGTGGGTGTAGAGAGTAGTTCTGATGTTAAGGTCTTATTCCTCAATTGGGTATTGATCCATCAATAAAAATGCTAGCAGTCAATGAGCTGGGTGAAATAGGCATGATTTCTGGGTGCCCACAGGCAAGCAAGAGATGCAGGAGGATGGGAGAGGGAGAAGGGGGCAGAAGCAGCAGAAGATAAAGCCAATCAGCCTTGCAAGTTTTGTTTGGGGTGGCCAATGGTCATTCTATCCTATTATGCCTGGAGAGGCTGGGGAGGTTTCGGACTGTCCAGTCATTGACTTATCAAAGGCATTTTAAGATTAACTGGTGTGTGTGTGTGTGTGTGTGTGTGTGTGTGTGTGTGTGTGTGTGTGTGTGTGTGTCCAAGGGAATCTCAGTGGGGCTGGTAGCGTGTTCTTGCCTAGAGCTCAAAGCAGAGTAACAAAAACATGATACATATGTGTCTTGAGGTAGGTTGATTTACAATTTTCAGGTGAACCACCATATTAATTTCCATAGTGCCTATAAATTTTATACTCTCCATAAATGGAGGAGTGCTATCCTTCCACCATATCCTCACCTCAATGAGCTGTTCCCCACTAATGTTAGCAATCCTAACTGGAATAAGACAATCAATATAGTTTAATTTTCATTTCCCCGATGGCTAAGATATTTGACCATTTATTCAAGTGTTTCTAAGCCACATAAGATTCCATTGTTGAAAATTCTGTTCAGATTGGTGTCCCCTTTTAACATTACAGTATCTATTTTTGTCACATCTTGGTTTTTTGTGTTCTTTATATATTTTGGATATTAAAACTTTTCAGACATGGATTTGGTAAAAAAAAAAATGTTCTTATTAAGTAGGCTGCTTCTTTTTATTTAAATTGATGGTGTCCTCTGCCTTATAGAATACTTTGGGTTCCATAAGTCCCTCTTCTTAAGTAAATAAAGAATATATCCAATAAAAAAAAGAGTTGATCTTAGTTGTTTGCATTATAAGGATTGCATTCAGAAGTCTTCTGCTGTGCCAATAAGTTCAAGGATACTTCCCATTTTCTTACTCTCAGGATCAGTGTGATGTTTTGTGCAATTGCTTTATGTTTCTCTCTATGTAATTTAATGTTAGCTATATGCTTGCTGTATATTGTCTTTATGTCTTATTCTGTCCAAGGATACAATAAATATCTTATATCTCTAAAAGTCTATAATCATAAAAAGATGATTGATTTTGTCAAGGCCTTTTTCAGCAATCGATTGTCTTTCTGTTTGTTGGTTGTTGTTTTTCTTGTTATTGTTTGTGGTTGTTTGTTGTCTGTTTTTTTGTTGTTGGCTATGAAACTTTTAATGAATTCTATTTCCTAGTTGTTAGAGGACTGTTTAAATTATTCATCTCAATTTTCTCACTATTATATTCATTCTATTCCTTTTCCTTGATGATCACAAAGACTTAGAGAAAATGGCATATAATAGATTCCACACTAAATGTAAGCAGTGTTGTCGATTGGATTCTCTTTCATTAATTTGTACTGTTCTTTCTATCATTATGATAGTTAGCCAGGGGAGATGAAGTTTCTAAATCAATACCAACTGTATTTCTCTATGTTTGTGATATCAAGTAAATTGTATTTAGAGTGACAGGGTCTTACTCTCAAGATTTAGAGGTTAACCAAGAGGAATGGCAATAACTTGAAATGTTTGGTGTTGTATGTTACTGCTGTGTCATACCTCTCAAAAACCTTCACACAGCCTACTTATTGCAATGAGGTTTTTGCTTGATAGTTTGATATGTATAATAAAGGAATTGTCTCTCTTATTATAGGTTACTCAATTTAAAATATTGGTATGTGTATACATTTTAGGAAGTTTGTCAGTAGTATGTGTGCATGCAACAATTTCCAAAGAATTTTAATGATGTTTATGCTTCTGACCTTCACCACATCTAATATTATATGATGTAATATTGGCTATTATCCCATTTATTACATTCTTTCTCCCCTTCATTGAAGACCATGCACATCTATATGACCATTTTGAATGTACTGAATTCTATGGGATATTTAACTCAAACATTGATAACCAAATATTTAAAGATAGCATTCACAGAATGTAAGCAAATATATGAAAATGGCCTTTCTTACTTTGAGTTTCCTCACTTAGGCTGTCTGTATTCTACTTCAGGCATCAATATTAAAGGTTTAATATTTTGGTTTTATTAACAATTGGGCAATTTTCCTTGCATCGTTGTATAGTTTCTTTTATCAATTCTTCAGGAGATGAGCATCTCAGTTTTATGTATTTTAAAGGAATTGTGAAAAGACCATCAAAAACATCAATAAACAATTATTTACTATAATAAGATGTAGAGTCCTTGGTATATGTGCTCAAGCATGATATAGACAGATCATGAGGTATCTAAATCTTTTGAATAAATGTTTTTCTTTCAATCAGTTACCTTCCACGCATAGAACATCATGCTTGTGACAGAGAAAAGGTTAATCCAGATTTAATGAAATTTGAGTAACACAGACCACAGTTGAAATGGCAATGGAAACATTTAGACTTGAAAAAAATCTATGAATCTTTGTTTAATGTTCTTTATGTCAAAGGTTAAGATGAGATCTGATGTTTTGGTCACATTTAGAAACAGGATTTAAGTATTGTATATGCTAACAAATAAATTCTAAATGGACAATTGTTTAAGAATTTGAGACAATAGCCCTGTTCTATGTGCAATGTTATTGCAAGTAAGTGTGTGTGTGCAGGTCAGAGGACAACTTGCAGAAATCAGTTCTCTCCTGAAATGTAGTTTGCAGGTGTCATACTAAAGTCATCAAATTTACTGTCAAGCTCATTTACACAGTAAGCTATGTTGTTAGCCTCAGCAAGGTCTTTCATATTGCTCTAATAATCATTGTATCACGTAAGGTTATTTCATTGTACCCATTTGCATATTCCTGATGAGCATTGCTTGATATACTTTTGGTCACCTGTGTGTTTCCTTTTGAGAAACATTTGTTCAGGTGCTTTAAATATTTTCAGAAGAGTTTTTATTTTCTAGATTTTTAATTGAGTCATTTTAGATTTTTGGATACCAGCCTCTTATCGGACTATTATCATACATTTTCTTCCAATTCTTAAGTTGTCTCTCACAACTTTAATTATTTCTTTAAATCTGACATAATCCCTTTTATTCATTCTGACTTATATATTGCCTGAATTTGAGCGACATTCCAGATATCATCACTCATGCAAAAGTGATTACATTTTCTTCATGCTTCTGTAATTGTTCACATTTTTATTATTAAACTGACTTATCCATCTTGTTATGTTTTATAAATTGTGTGAGACAAGGCTCCAATTTCATTTTAATGTTCAATATTCTTAGAACCCTGACTATAAATGCTCATTTTATTTCTGAGCTCTCTGTTCTACTCTAGATTAATATATCTGTTTCTACATTCTTGCTATACTTTATAAGCCTTTTTTATTTCCATTTTATGCATGTAAGTGTTTTGACTGCATGTATGTATGTGCACTGCACTAGTGCCTGGTGCCTACCAAGACTAGAAAATGAAATGTTACTGATATTACAGATAGTTGTGGGATATCGTGTTGATGCTGGAACTGAATCTGGTTTCTCTTGAAGAGCAACCAGTGCTCTTAACCAGACTAGCCAGTACTCTTAAACTCTGAGAGATTACTAATATCCTATATTATTCCTCTTAAATTACTATTCCTTTACTGTAGCTTTTGGTTTCATGTAAAAGGCAATACGTTACTTTTTTTTTCCTTTTTGCTCAAGATTTCTCTCTGCATTTAAGATCTTTTATAGCTTCACAACATTTCTATTTTGGTCAAAGGAAACATGGGGTTTTTGATAGAGGTTGTGATGAATTTAAAGACATTTTGGGTGATATAGACATTTAAAAAATATTGACAATTTCAAACCATGAATATAGGATACCTTACTATTCACTAATTTTACTCACATTATTTTCATTAATGCTTTTCTGGTTTTGCTATTTTTATTTTTTCTTTCTTTTAATTTATTGTTAACTATTTTGTGCTATTGTGAACTAGTATTACTTTCACCAATGGTGTGAAGAAATTCTGATAATTTTGTGTATTTTAAATCTTATGGCTTCATGAAGAATTAATTGTTGGCATACAGATCTACTAGGTTGCAGCAGCCCAGATAAACAATGATCAATCAGGGTCAACCACTTCTTCCAAATAACTCTGCCTCTGCCCTTGGAGCACACACAGTTACCCTGAGCTGGCTACAAGCTCACTCCTTAGCTTGGTTATCTTCCCACTGCCTTGCTGATCTCTATCACATCTGTTGGTCAAGGAATGACCCTGCCCATTCAACAAGTAACAACACAGTTAGATCCCTCCAGTTCCTCTCCCTGTCATCCAGGGCATGCCCAGATGCCATAAATTGGCTGTGGTCCAAACATCCAAACTCAGTTTCTGGCCACTGCTATGGCAGCCTTCATCAGTCACAGTGAACAAGAAAGAACCAAGATTGCTGCACCAAGAACATCCATCCATGACTTCCCACTAGAGGACTGCCAAAGGAAGAACATCCAATTTCCATATATGCTACAGCAAGAATGAATAGGCAGATGGCTAAAGTCCAGGCTAAGATCACAAACAAGAGCCAGGGCAACATGCACAGCACATTCAGAGCAAAGTTAGCACACTGTAGCTCTGGACAGCTTAACCCAAGCAAACCACAAGAAAATCATGTTAAATACAACCTTGCAAATATGGTAGATGTATTTTAAAGAAGAAATGAAAAAATACCTCAAGGAAATACATATAAATACAATCAAACACATAGACGCCTTTAAAGAGGAAACTAGCAAATTCCTTAGAGATACACAGGAAAAAATTAAACGGGTGAAGGAAATGAAAAAAAAAAACAGATCAATACCTGAAAATGGAAATACAGGCAATAAGAAAAGCACAATTTATGGGAATCTGCTGATGGTAAATCTAGGAAAGAGAATAGAAACTACAGACACAAGAATCACCATCAGAATACAAGAGATGGAAGAGGATATCTTAGGAGTAGAAAATACAATAGAAAAAATGATACATCAGTCCAAAAATGTAAAATCTAAAAATTTCATGACCCAACCATACAGGAAATCTGGATCCTACTTTGGGCCTGTTGCTGGACTTTCTTTTCCACAGGCTCCTCTCCATTTCCAATCCTGCAGTTCTTTCAGACAGAAACAATTACAGGCCAGAATTTTGACTATGGGATGGCAACCCCCTCTCTCACTTGATGCCCTGTCTTCCTGCTGCAGGTGGGCTCTATGAGTTCCCTCTCCCTACTATTGAGCATTTCTTTTTTTTCTTTTTTTTCTTTTTTTTATTGGATATATTCTGTATTTACATTTCATTTCCCTTTTTCTGGTTTCCCTGCCCCCCAGATGTCCCACAAATTAGCATAGTAAAAATGGCCATCCTACCAAAGGCAATTTACAGATTCAATGTAATCCCTATCAAAATCCCAACACAATTCTTTAAAGACCTGGAAAGAGCAATTATCGAATTCATCTGGAAAGGCAAAATAAAAGCAAAACAGCAAAAACAATTCTTATCAATAAAAGAATGGCTGGGGGAATCACCATCCCTAACCTCAAGCTTAACTACAGAGCAATAGTGAAAAAAAACTGCATGGTACTGGTACAGAGACAGACACGTTGATCAATGGAATAGAATTGAAGACCCAGAAATAAAACCACACACTTCCAGACACTTGATCTTTGACAAAGATGCCAAAAATATAAAATGGAAAACAGAAAGCATCTTCAATAAATGGTGCTGGTCTAACTGCTGTCTGTTGTAGAAAAATGAAGACAGAGATATATTTGTCACCTTGCACCAAGCTCAAGTACAAGTGAATCCAGGAACTCAACATAAAACCAGATATACTGAATCTAATAGAAGAGCAAGTGGGAAAGAACATTGAACTTATTGACACAGGGGGAAATTTCCTAAACAGAACTTTAATGGTTCATGCTCTATGAGCAAGTGTTGTGACTCTTAAAACTAAAATGCCAGGCAGAACTAGGGTCTTTGCATTAGGTGTGCTTTATTTAGGACTTGCCTGGAGTCCTAAATGCATTGGGCTTTTTGTTGTGTAGAAACGTTTCCTGTGTTCCACTTACAAATTGATTTTCTTAGCATCTTTGTCACAGGATCCCAGAAAAAAGGCTACATTGTCCAAATGTCCTGTGTTTTCCATCCTAAATCCCACATATACATAAGTCAGCACACATAGGTCTCTATCGAGATCTCTATCATTCACTCAAGCTTACCTGCTGTAGAAAAAGGTGGTATGCATAAAATCTGATATTACTCCTCATCTACACAGAGAAGCAAATGTCCAATTGTACTAGAGTAACACTGAAACTATACTATCTTAATGAATTTTTTTCTGTATTTTGCAGTTATGACCAAGCTTAGACACATCACAGCAGTGCAAGATGGGCACTAATAGTATCTATATCCTAGACCGTTGTGACAGGAGAACTGTATAGTACCTAAATTTCTTAAATATGAAGATTGAATTGAATAAATATTTTACAAATATTATCCAAACTTCTTGCATCTAAATTACCAATACCTTTATTTTCTCCAAATAAAAATAGCATGCATGGAGCTGCTCAGTGTTTGAAAGTATTCTCAGCTCTTTCTCTTTTTTTCCATACATTTTATTTTATTTTTCTCTTTTTTATTAGATATTTGCTTTATTTACATTTCAAATGTTATCCTCTTTCCTCGTTTCCCCTCCAAAACCCCTCTATCCTATCCTATCCTATCCCCTCTCCACCTTCTCACCAACCCCCCTCCTACTTTCCCGATCTGGCATTCCCCTACATAGGGGCATCAAGCCTTCACAGGGCTAATGGACTCTCCTATCATTGATGTCTGAAAAGGCCATCCTCTGCTACATATAAGACCAAAATTTTATTTCTAACTGCTATGTCTGGTGGCTCACAACTGTCTGTACCTTTAGTTACAGGCATTTCAATGCCATTTTCTGAACTGTGAAGATAACTGCAGGAACATATGGAAACCCAAACACACACACATACACACACACACACACACACACACACACACACACCAATAATAATAATAATAATAATAATAATAATAATAATAATAATAATAATAATAATAATTTAAACAAGACTACAGAAATACACTTCATCATACAACTCCAATAATGATTAGAATTCCTAATACAGATAATGAGAATGAATGGGACAGGATATAGAGCCCATCATCATGATGTCCTCATTGTCATTTTATTTATCCTAAATGTCAGCCATATTACTAGATTTAAGGACAATGGCTATTTAGTAGCGTATCTGCCATGTTCTACCTATTCTTCCTGGGGAAAAGTTTGTGTCTTAGGATATTCTTTTTTTTATTTGTTCCTTTATCTGTGATAAAATTATAAAATACAATAACCAAAATAACTAAAATAATTAGTAACCCCCCCTCTGTGTTTGTCTCTCTCTGTGTCTCTCTGTCTCTCTGTCTCACTCTGTGTGTGTGTGTGTCTGTGTGTGTGTGTGTGAGAGTGAGTTATTTGCCTCATACTTCACATCACAATATATCCTGAAGGAAAAATAGAACAGGAACACAAATATATACCTGGAAGAATGGAAACAGAAGCCATGGATAAATACTGCTTACTGTCTTCTTCTTGTGGCCTGGTTAGCCAGAAATGACAGAGAGAACAGTAAGCTGGATGCTCTCCTCATAAATTAATCATCTATCAAATCATGCTCCCTTGGCTTTCCAACACTCTATTATGATAGATGAGGTTTCTCAATTTTAAGTTCTCTCTTCTCAGAGCCCTCTCTCTTCTATGAATTTGACAAAACAAAAAATGAAAAAAAACTAAGAAACAGTCTGCACAAGTAGCAGCATAGGCTTCCTTCTCTTTTTCTTTCACAGTTTTCTCCTTCCTCTTTGATCACTGAGAAATGTACCTTGTTATTACCACAAGGGCAAATCCTCTCTAGCAACTCCACATATTGGCACTAGGAAACTTTTGTTCATATCACAGCAGAGGCCATGGACAAGTTCTACATTCCAGGCATAGGGAAATCATTCTATAGTCATCTATCATCAGGATTTCTCAGCCTCCCTGAGTGGTGAGCCTGATCCACATTCCCATTTATCAGATTGGCAAAGAAGCAGCATAAAGGGTTGTGTGCACTATATAATATCACACAATGTTGAATAAATGACACTTGTAAGCACATCATTCCATATCCATAAAGGTCATGTCATCTGTCAGTGAATCTCTGCATAACCCTTCTGTGATGTACAGACCTGCCCAAAGACCCAAGGACATTCTGTACCCTGCCTCTTGATGGCAAATTTGTTTTTGACTTCCAGTGATTCTTTTCTTCTCAGTTCTGACTAGAATTTTGCCTTTGTTACTCTGTGCTTTCTATGCCTCTCTTCTGAAGAGGGCATCATTCAAAATCCCTTCTTTACATCAAAGCTTATGACCCCTCTAGTATGATTTCAAATGTACATCTGTTTGGGGCATTTGGGATTATTTAACCAAGAAAATATTTTCCCTCCTTTCTTCTTTGATGTGTCAGGATAAACCCCTGTGAGACTAGCAAACACCAAGAACAATTACAGTCCATGGCAATGTGAGAAATGCTTGCATCTCATAGTCTGATTATTTTATCTCTAGGTACTTCCTTATATGGATGTTCCATAATATACTGAAACATGTTTGCCTGAGACATAAATTTATAATGTAGAATTTTTAAAAAAAATAAAACCTTCTTACGTGATGTGCAGAATAGATGAGTAAAGCAGGGGATATCCATGCATACGGAATAATATAATGATTGGAAAGAATGTCATTGATTCATATGTACTAATAAGATTCATACCATCTTGCATTATGTAAGGTAAATTGAAAAAAATTGTCAAAAAGTGCTACCAATTATCATCTTCAAGGGGAGGAAGCATAGAATTTATTGTGTGTGCATTTGCATGGGCAAATTTCAAAAGCCTTCAGCTTTATCCATTACATTTAAGATTGTATGAGACTGTTGTTTCTATTAATATAATTAAAATGCAATTCATATAACCAAAGCTTTAACTTTGTATTTCTCTTGTTTAAATATGATAATGAAGTACATTTAAATGTGAACTTTGAAAACGTGTTAAATATTATACAATGCAGAAACAACACTTGGTTGAGTGGTCTCTGCTATGTTGATCCTCCTCCTGGATGCTCCATGGCTTTTCTCCAAAATGAGAGTTTCCCTACATGTGTATACAATTCCTTAGGTCTTTCCTAAGGTAGCCCAGGGGTCACTGCAATTTGTGTGTGTGTGCTGTTGTTGTTGTTGTTGTTGTTGTTGTTGTTGTTGTTGAAGAGAAGCAATTGGGAAGGATATTTTGAACTTGTTACTTCTCACCAGCACTAACAGATTCTGCCTGATATTCAGTCACCAGCCGCACACTGGGACCTGTTTCTGGACTCAAAAGATGTGGTTGTTTCTTGTCTTTTGTCATGGGTACAGTAAATATGAAAGAGCAGTCAGGCCACTGGCCCTTCTAAACTTGAGTCAAGCATCTGTTGCATTCGCTTTTGACTACAGCTCTATAGTTCCATTGATGAGGTTTCCTATCTCATATCTCAAACCCCTGGGTCAAGAAAGATGGACATTTAAGTTCCAGAAGAGGAAAATTTCTTCCTCTATTAACCATTTCCATCTTATTATTAGAACCTAGAACATCCCTTGGATCCCTGGGAAAGTGCTACTTGACTGTAAAGTACAATCTCAAATTTATCTGTAATTTCTATCCTTCTCACTTAGTGTCTCATAAATGTTCATGAAAAAGGATGCCCCAGTGGCTTTTACTTTCACATGATAAACATTGCCTTAGGATAACCAGAGGCCTACATTCAAATTCCCATATTCTCCAATTAGTTGGAGTTTGTTACAAAACAAAAATAGTAACAAAAACAAAATGAGTAACCACCATACCAGTCATGAAGGACTAGACCACCAAATCTTGTGTTTAGTCTTTATAATCTTGCTCAGTTACTTCAATAGTTCCTTGAGATGAAGAAACAAAGGCTAAGAGATGCTATGCAATCACACTCTGTATTTGGCATTGTCAAGAACTAAAGCCTCTCACATTGTTTCAAAACAACTGCTCTTGTCTAATCAAAAGGTTTTTTTATCTATTGAACTTCAGCCTTCCTAGTTGGGTAAGTATGAACATGAGGAGCCATTGGCCATAAGTAAGTGGCCTGCCACACAATGCATGACCTGGTGTATGCATTGAGTGACAGATGAAATAAGAGAATGATGATTTCAAGGATATCTCCTAATTTTTAATATGAAATCACAACATTTGTTTGTGAGTTTCATGGTAGTATTTCCTTATGTTGGAGAGGTTGGATTTACCACAATTCTTCCACATTATGCAAAGAAATATTTACTTCATTCAATATGGAAATCATAATTCCTCGCGAATGTTAGGCTCTTTAATATCAAAGTGTTTAAAGCATAGTCATGATGAGCCTAGTTTAGTATTCTACACTTCACAGTTCTAGGTATGGCTGCTGCACTATAGCCAGAAAGAATGTCACAATATATTCATTGTTCTTCTGGGAATTAGCAGGAACCATCAAAGAGTTGTACCTGCATCTGTAGTTGTGTGAGGCAATCAAGACACTCAGAAGAACTTTAGTAAGTTGTGCTCCAAGGTAGAAAGAGGGCTCAGTTGGCTGAATTTGGACCAACCCTGAGAAGATTAATCAGGGTCTAGAAGGCTCTTCTTTGTCATAGTGGATTGAGGTTGTGCTGAGTGTATGTGAAATATACATGGATAACCTGGAGTTAATTTAAGTCTAAGTATCCAATTCTTTGTACCTCAAAATCCTCACTTTAAGCCTTGTTAAAAATTATCTCTGATCCTGCCTCTCTGCATAAGCCATGTAGATACCATGGCTGATTTAGTGCGAACACAATTCTTTCAAGATCCTCTGCTACTAATGGAGAAGTATAGAGTCAAATAAGCAACAGAAAGTCCTGAGTACTACCTTTTCCTCATCCCTGTTGGACATTTTCAAGATATATTGGCACCACACAATTTGTGAGGATTCCTAAAAACAGAAACTGAGTTAATTTAATTATCTCAGAGTCTTCTAATGTCAATTGACTACAAAAAAATGTCTTTACTGAACATTTATTATAGTAGTTGTGTGTCTTGCTGCTACAATACCTGACAAAATCTACTAAAGGGTTCATTTGCTAAAAAAAAATGTGATGGGAACCATCTCTTAATATGGACTGAGAACTTGTTCCTCGGTATGCCTCACTGCGCATCCACTTTTTCATTTATTACTCCCTCATGTCTTCAAAAATGAATTTCAAGGGGACCGTGGCCCAGGAAGCCACCTTGCATCGGGTCAGAACGGTGGGTGGTCACTGAGCTCACCTGCTCGGCTGCCAACTCGCCCCAGAGATCTGTGCAGCCTGTGCCGGATCCCCAGGCAGGACAGCCACCTTGCCTCAGGACACCACAGTCTACTAACAGCAGAGACTAGGTACAGGGACAGAGGCCAGGACCGACTGCAGCTGCTCTGTCGGGCTCTTGCCTGCACCCAGAGCCAAGGGAAACTGGTGGCGGTCTCTAGGGGCCAGTCTGTCTGGCGTGCAGCAGAGGCCGCCATCTTGCCTCAGGTCAGAGCAGCAGGCGGTCACCAACGCGCATGGACACCAACTCGCTCGGGGTCTGGGCGCTCTGGGCCCGGGACCTTGGCCCAGGCAGCCACCTTGCATCAGGCCAGAATGGAAGGTGGTCACTGGCTCACCTGCTCAGCTGCCAACTCACCCTGAGATCTGTGCAGCCTGTGCCAGGACGCCAGGCAGGACAGTCACCTTGCCTCAGGGCACCACAGTCTACTAACAGCAGGGACCAGGTACAGGGACAGAGGACAAGACTGACATCTGTGCGTGTTCTGCTGGTATAGAGTAGTAGCAGCCACCTTGCCTCGGGCAACCTCAGACAGCTAACCAGACAGAGCCCTGTAGACTGAGAGCACCACCATCTAGACTCCAGCAGTCCAACCAAGGAAGCTCTACTCCTGTAGGGAATCTCGTGGTTAGACAGAGCCCCAAGACCTGCCACCATCTTGCAGCTGGCGGCCTGACCAGGTCACCATAGAAAACCAACAGAGAAGCCCAGGTCACCATAAAGATCTAACAGACGAGCCCAGATCTGTGGAAAAAAAGACCTGATTCTTAAGAGCTGGCATCTAGGCAGGCCAGGAGGAGACAGCAGGAGGCCAACAGCA
>BDUI01005709.1:10285-23174 GCA_002335545.1 Apodemus speciosus
CACGGGAGCAAGCCAGTAAGCAGCACCCCTCCATGGCCTCTGCGTCAGCTCCTGCCTCCAGGTTCCTGGCCTGCTTGAGTTCCTGTCCTGACTTCCTTCAGTATAAACAGTGGAATCAATAAAATCAGTGGAAGTGTAAGCTGAATAAACTCTTTCCTCCCCAAGTTGCTTTGATCATCATGGTGTTTCTCCAGGGCAACAGTGACCCTAAGACACTCAGGCTCAGATTTTATTGTTCATAAATATTACTCATTTTCACCCCGCTGTGTGAAAATGTGAAGATAATTCTTAGTTTGTGAACTACACAAAAACTGGCGGTAGGCTGGCCTAAGCCTTGAGGGTCTTATTTGCCAACCGCTGGGCTAAGTGTTTCCTTCCCGTTGCTGGACATGGGCAGGGGCCACCTAGGTCATCTTCATAGGTCCTAGATCTACTAGTTGAGTGCCTGGATCTAGCGACTTACCATCAGCTCAGACACACAGGACAATAAATACGAAAGCACCTGAGCCTCCAGTGGAGCAGACGACACAGGCATTATTGTTGCCTGTGTTTATGTAATACTGAGGATGGAACCCCGGGTTTTCACACCTATGAGGTAAGTAGTCTGTGTACACTGAGYAATATCCACAGTCASTGTTGTGTTGAGATAGCATCTACATAGTCCAAGGTCGCCTGGAACCACCTAGGTAGGCCAGCCTTAAACATGCGATCCTTCTGCCTTCAACTCTTGAATGCTAGGGTTACAGGCATGCTTACTCTATTAGCGCGGGCGTTATTTCTCCTATTTTAGGGAGAGGCAGAGGTAGTTTATTGCAAGAGCCTCAAGGATTCAGGTTCCACACCAGCAGGGAGRCTGCTGCAGCTTCTTAATACCCAGGGAGGTGTGAGRGACAGACAGCACCYGAACTGCTGGGGATTAGACGCCTCCTGGAGCYGGTRGGGTGGGGGTGAGGGTGGGGGTTTGGGAGGCCAGCAAGAAACATAAGTAATATGTTGTTGGCCTGGGCRGAAGGYGTGTGTCAGAAAGCTTTGCCTTGCAGCCTGCGTCTTCCTGGCATGGCACTCCTGGAATGAGGCAGGGATGTCTGTTCTGTTGAGGCAGAATTGTTACACATAGCTAAAATTAGATGTTTTGTTTGAGCTATGTTAATTTGACTTAATTGTTGGGGCATGTCAGCGTTCCTCAGAAATCCCAGAGCTCTGCCAGACTTGACTGGCGGCCTCTCCTGTGCACTGCCTCCCCAAGCCCAGCACGCTTCCCTTCTCATGGCTTCTAGGGTCTCACGACAGACCCGGGAGGGCTGCAGCCAGGGATGCGAACCCCGGGGAAGGCCCGTAAGGATGAGCTTTCCGTTCCTGCTCTTGGTCTGATTTCCGGGTGGCTTCCATTCTACTGGCGATGTATTTTAAACGCCCTGGGTTTGGGGTTTTGTTTTGGTTCTTTTGAGCTGTAAGTGATGTTGGCTTCATAGATGGCGCCCTGGGCAGCTGCGCAGGGTCTCACCCTCTGAGGAGTGCTCTTCGTTGCGCTGATATCACCCATCCCATTTTGACAAGGGACTCTGCATTTTCACTTTGCACTGGACAGGCAGGTTGCATAGCCAATTCTGCCCATGCGATTGTCGTCATAGGCTAACACTTGTATATTTCTATCCAAATGACCTTGAGTGTGACCTGTTCTTGGCCACCGCAGCTAGAACACCCAGAGGAAATTCTTGGGTATAAACAACTTTCCCAGATCTTGTCTAAGGTAAGTGCCTGAATGGCTTCTTGGGAGAGGACCAGGACCTGCCTCTAACCCTCTTCTTTCCACCTTTGTCTGGGCAATCAGGGCATGATTGTCAACAAAGGTAAGGTGCCAAGAAGACCTCTAGGTGCCATCTTCTCAACCAGGAATAATGAGTCTCCCCACCTCTGAGGTCCCACGGACTCCGCTGTCTAGTAGGCTCCGTCATTGCTGCAAACTGAATTTCAGGGTATTTTTTTTTAATACATCTTATAATGGTTTGCGAGGGGTGGGGGTCTGGGGCTCTTGGGCTCTGCTCCCATCTAGAATGTCACGGATGTAGTCTTATCTGATGACGATGATGACGACGACGATGATGATTGTTATTTTTTGATTTTCAAGACAGAGTTTCTCTGTATAGCCCTGACTGTCTTGGAACCCACTCTGTAGACCAGGCTAGCCTCGAACTCAGAAATCTGCCTGCCTCTGCCTCCCAAGTGCTGGGATTAAAGGCGTGTGCCACCACCGCCCAGCTTATTTGATTATTATACCAGGGATAATAGCAGCCACAGTCAGTGACTATTTGGGGGGCGATTGGAGACTGGGGGCCGGTTTTCCCTGCTGAGTTCCGCATTTCCCCCTCACACTGAGACAACCCTGTGACCTTTCTTTGTTGTAGCCTCTCACACGGACATGGCTCTTTATCCCCTGGTCTAATGCCATTTCTGTTGCTGTGACGAACACCACGAACAAAAGCAAATTAGGGAGGAAAGGATTTATTTGGCTTTCACTTCCAGGTCACAGTCTGTCACTGAGGGAAGTCAGGTCAGGAACTGATCGGGAACTCGAGGAAGAAACATGGAGAAATGCTGCTCGGCGGCTCATTGCAGGCTCTTGCTTAGTTAGAGTTTTCATACAGCCATGGCTATCTGCCTAGGGAATGACAGCCCACAGTGGGCTGGGGCCTCCTACATCACCCAACAAGACCACCCCCTACACACATGCCCACAGGCCAATGGAGAAACCCCTTAACTGAAACTCGCTTCTCAAATGATTCTAGGCTGTCTCAAGTTGATAGTCGGAGCTAACCAGGACACTCCGTTCCTTGTCGACCTGACATTAAAAAAACACATCACTTTAAGACGTAACTATTCAAGCCCCTGTCCTTCAAGGTCTCTCAAGTTACTATAATAATATTAAACATAGTCCATGTTTTAAAAACCCAGAGGTCTTTATGAACTTCAGTGCTTAAAATGCTCAATATAACTTTTTAAAAAGGTTACATACTGCTTATTCCAAAAGAGAAGATCCAGGACATGGGGGAAATCAGATCCAAGCAAAACTAAAACCCACTAGTGTAAATCCATATCCTAAAGTTCAATGTTTGACACTGGGAACTTGATCACTGTGTAGTCTTGTGGCTCCAGATCTGCCATCAGGAGTACACACAGCTTGTGTCAGCCTTCATTCCTTACCTGCAGTTGTCCTTGGCTGGACTGCAACAGTCCTGGCATCTCCAGGGTTCTGGGATCTGGGGTCTCCATTGTAACTGAGGCTACACCTTCACTGATGGCCTCTTTTGGCCTCTCCATATGGACTCTCACTTTTCTCACTGTGAGAGCTGCTCTCCATGATCCTTGTAAGTCAGCCAATTTTATAATGAACAGTTGGGCTTGGTTTTCTACATCTTGAGCTCCATGGCTGGTAGGGAAGCAATTCTCTTCCAGGGCACACCGAGGCAACCTTAGGCTGTTTATACATAAATCTGAAGCTGGTTACAGTTTTTCAATGAGTTCATCCTTTTCATTTATCAATTCATCTGGTTAACAATAGCTGGCACATTGTCATTTTTTTCTTATTTATCCACAAATTGTCAAAAGTTTTATATATGTAGACTAATATAGAAAATCCCTCGGAGGTATGCCCAGCGTTATGGGTTTTAGTTGATTCTAGATGTACTCCGGTTGACACTCAAGATTAGCCATCACAGGCACAAAACTGTGCTTGTGACCAGATTTTCCTAATAAAGACATGATCATTCAAGAAAGAGATAGCTGTAGTTTCTAGGACCCCAGGGGCTAGTTTCTAGGACCCCAGTTGGCTCTGAATTGACAAGAACCAAGGTTTTGCTCTAGGGCTGTCCATTGTGATAAGACCCAGTGTTGATCCCCAGGAATCTCAATGAACTTCAGTTGAACATTGGTCAGTTTACTGAATACCTAACATGTGATTCTTAATTTAATTGAATTTTCATGTTAGCATGTGATTCTAGCTAGAGTTTTGTTTTGTTTTGAGACAGAGTTTCTCTGTGTAGCCCTGGCTGTTCTTCACCTCATTCTGTAAAACAGGCTGGCCTGGAACTCAGAGAGCCATCTTCCTCTGTCTCCTCAGTGCTAGGTTAAAGGCATGAGCCACCACAGCCAGAGTTTTGAAGTAGGACCAGTTTAGATCCTAATCTAGGCTCCGTTGCTTATAATCATAGGCCATATATTAGTCTGTCTTCCAATAACAGAATACTGTTAACAATTGGCATCATACACAATGACAGAAACTGGGTATACTATAAAGAAAAGATGCTTACTTTGTCTCAGACTTCTGGAAGTCAAAGTGAAGGGGTATGATGGCTCTCTTGCTGGCAGAGTCACTGGGTGGTATTTGCGTGGCAAGAGACAAGGGACCATGTATGTCTCCTTTCATTGTTCCATCATTCTAAAACCAATATAAATTAATTATGGTCCTCTAACCTTATGGTGGCCATCTCTAATCAAATCCTACGAGTATCTCTTCCAAAGCTATCTTGGTTTTCTTTCTGTTGCCATGACAACACATCCTGACATAAGCAACTTGAAGAGAGAAAGGGTTAATTTCAGGTCTCACTTCTAGGCTACAGTCCATCATTGTGGGAAAGTCAAGGCAGGAGCTAAAGCATCCTCATCAAGAGCAGAGACAGATGGATGCATGACTACTTGATTGCTCTAACCTCTATACTAACTTTATTCCTCTCATACTGTTCACCCTGCCTAGGAGATGGTGTGACCTACAATAGGCTGGAATGTCCTACATCAACTAACAACCAGAACAGTTTCCTACAGACATGCCCACAGGCCAACCTGATCTATATAACTCTTCATTTATGACTCTATTCCAAAGGGGCAGAAAGGGTATAAGAACCAGAGCTGATGGATGATTATAAGAAAACAATTTTTTCCAAACACAACAGAGGCATTGAAATGATGAACTCAATGAAATTGTGATAACATGTATAAGACCTGTACAAGCTCCAGCCAGATAAGACCCCAGACATGGAGGCAGGGAAGTGGGCATAATCCTAGTCGCAGAGCTATTGGTATCTGATAGCTATTGGGAGAGGAAGAGCCAGCTTTCTTTAAGGGTATGACCAGTGGTAAGTTGACTAATGGAGACATCTATGGTAAGATGGCTGCCAGCCCAACTGCCCTGCTTTCCTGTGTCTCACTTGGGGTGTGCACCTTCTCGTAGGCATGGTTACTGCATCCCGATAGAGCCCCCCCTCTCTGGGACAGATCCTTTCTCCAGGCCCCATTTTCCTCATTAACGTCTGGGCAATGGGTTACACTCTGAGCATCTGTTAATCAGGCTGGTTATATTTAGTATGTCACAGAGCCCATGACAATCCTGCAAGACAGCTATTAGCAGTCTTATCTCCGTTTTGCACATCAGAAAGAAGCTAAGGCTTCATCAGCCCACCAAGAACCACTGGACATGATGTAAGTGTGTCCCCCAAGGTTCATGCACTGGGATTTCATTCCCATGACAAGGTCATTGAGAGCTTGTCCTGGTTAGGTTTACCTGTCAACTTGATGTGACCTGGAATCATCTGAGAAGAGAGGCTCTTTTAAAAAAATATGTTTTTATTATTTTTTTTGAGAATTTCTTACAATATATTTTGAACATATTCAACCACCTACGATCAACTGCTGAAAGTGGGGCTTAGTGGAAGAGGCTAAGGTTGTTGGGGAAATGGTTCTTAAGAGCGTTATGGAAGCTTAATCCTTTCCTCTTTCTTCTCTTGTTTCTTAATCATGATAAAGAGAGCACCTTTCTCCATAGTTTACTCTCTACCATGATGGGCTCTCTAGCTTTGCCACAGGCCCAGAAGCGATAGAGCTAAGTAACCGCAGACAAATGAACCCTCTCTCCTTGTCCATGTTACCTCTCAGAGATGGCAGGCTAGTCAGCACAAGATGTTTGGGTGTGGGTCTGTGCTTCATTTCCCTGCCTCTAAGGTCAGCAGTTATTCAGGGTTTAGGCCAACGCTAATGCCCTTAAGGCTGCTCCACGATCTGCTGCATAAAGACCCTGTTTTCAAATCAGGCTGCGTTCTGAGGTACTGGGGCTAGGGCTCCAACGCGTGAATCTGAGCGGACACGGTTTATCCTATGGTTTATGGGTGCGTGCGATAGTTTTTCTTCATCAACAATATGAGTAGAAAGCACGTCTCTCAGTCTGTCCTGGAGGGAGGTTCCACAGGGGATTGACTGAGGAGGGAAGACTTACCCTGCATGTACCAGACCAGATAAAAAGTGAAAGAGAAGGAAGCTTCCATTCTTCCAGTTCCTGACTGTGTGTGTGCGATGGGGGCTGGTTTGAATGAATGAAGACAACTGAAATAGATTTGCATGAATACAATGTAATTATWAAAAAAAAATCCCCATTCTCAAAAAATAAAAATAAAAATACTGGCCCAGGCTCCTTTCTTATTTCCTTAGCCCATCCTACCCCATCCCCCGACACACACACATACACACATTTACACAATTCAAGGATCATTTGGTAAAGACTGAAGATCTGAAAAGGGTAGAGGGCTCTACTCTCTATCAGACCACACCCCTCCCTCACACAAGGCAGAGAGAAACTAGTGCGCAAGGCTAGCCTTGAATCCTTGCAGAGGAGTCTAAGGCTCACCCTGAGTGCTGCTTCTCTGGGGTGGGGGTGGGGCTTCTTCAACATTTTTTCCTTGAAATCTCTCTACCCTCAGGCATATAAAATAGGGATACAAACTGAAAGTTTACTAATAATAAATCATAAACATACTTTAAGGCGATTCTTTGGTATATGTAACATTGTATTATTTCTTAAACATGAAAAGCAATTTTGCATAATGAGGTGGATGCGTTTATTTTTATGTAGGTAATTAAATCTTGGCTAAATGTTTGACATCGCTGGCCTTAGAGCATCCTTGGTGCTTTTCGGAGCGGATCGATGTTTTCATTTTACAGGAGTCAGCGCTGAGAAAACTGCATCCCATAAATGCAGAGTGCCTAGTGGCAGGAGCATGTTTGGGTCGCTTCTGAAATCGCCGGAAATTCTGTCCCAATCCCAAGCAAAAATCCATCTAACAATGATCTAGGATCCTCAAGTCAGTAGTATTTCAAGCAGCAAGTTTTAAAACCAAACTTCTTCTTCTTCTTCTTCTTTTTTTTTTTTGTTGTTTTTTTTTGTTTTTTTTTGTTTTTTCGAGACAGGGTTTCTCTGTGTAGCCCTGGCTGTCCTGGAACTCACTCTGGAGACCAGGCTGGCCTCGAACTCAGAAATCCGCCTGCCTCTGCCTCCCAAGTGCTGGGTTTACAGGCGTGCGCCACCATGCCAGGCTAAAACCAAACTTTCTAATGCAATACAAAGGTACACCAATTTGGTGCTTTCCTGGTAAGGAATGATAGCAGGGAATCTTAAAAATCTTTGTCTTCCGTAATTAAACCATTATGCTTCCACAAGAACAGGAAAAAAAAAAAACCCTACTACAATTCATAACCTTCAAGAGTGAAATCTGAGCAGAGGCATCGCAGGCAGGTTCCTCGCCTCTGACAACAAAGTGCCCAGGTGTGTTTGGAGCTTAGGTCACACTGCATAGGACACCACAAGGCTTCCAGAGGTAACTCAGATTTATGACGTATTCGGGTTTTAATTTAGCTTTGGCCATTGGGCGTTCGGAAACCTTCTACTGTTGCCAAAGCTTTTGCGACCTCCACATTCAGTCACCCAACCCCACGTAGGGTCTCAACCCACAGTTTAATGTTGGGTATGTGTGCACACGTGTGTGTGCATGTATGTATGTGGGTGCCGGTGTGGGGGRGTGTAGGTGTGTGACTTATCTAGAGGCCAGAGGTCAACATGTGTGTCATCTTCAGCCATTCTCCACATTTTTAAGACAACGTCTATCACTGAACTGGGAAATCGCTTTCTCAGTTAACCAGATCCTAGGTCCTGCCGTCTGTCTTCCCAGCACCGCTGGATTTTTATATGGATGCTGGGGTTTTCAATGGACGTGCTCAAGCATATATGACGAGCACTTTACCCACCGACTTTTGAGTTTTGACTTGTCCCCTACTTCCTTGGCAGACAGATTCAAGGGTCCCTGCAGGTCACACTTGTGCTAAGTATTGTGACTCTTCTCAGAGCTTTCCCCTCGCCAAAGGACAGGGGCTAATTTTAAGCAGATCATTAGCCCCATTCTTGTCCAGGGCCCTCTTCAGCTGGGATGTGAAACTGAGTAGTATCCTTATTCTTTCTCCCTCTCTGAGTCCCTCCCTGATCCTGCCTTGCTCTTTCGCTAAGTGCCCTTGTATCTAAGAGTTCAATTACCAATGTTTTGAATCAGCTTTCTGCCACTGTAACAAAATAATACGAAGAATTCTCTCCAAGAGGAACGGTGTATTTTGACTCAGGGTTTAGGGAGGTTCAGTCTAAGGCTGGCTGGCCCCACTGCTCTGTACTGAAGCAGGTGCACTTGGTGAGGCAACTAATCACTCATGGCCTAGAGATGAGAAGAGCCTGGATCCCACTGTTCCTTTCAAAGTCAGAACCCCAGTAGCCTAAGGCCTCCCAAATCGCCCATCTCCTGGAGGTTGTACACTTCTCAATAGCACCACCAAGTCTTTACCATGGGGCCTTTAGGGGATATTCAAGAAAGAAGCTAGAGCAGCGAAATAGTTCTAGAGACTTTGCTCCCTGCCCCCAAGATTTCATGGTGCTGAAGATAGCATGGGCTTTTATTCTACAGATTTTTTTCCTCTCTGTTCCCTGAATTTTCTAACTTCTTGAAAAGATGCTATGAAGCAGTTTTGACACAGCCCTTTCTCCAGACTTAAGTGAGCTTTGCAAATGAATTAGATCAAGGTCAATATCCTATGGCAAATTATTTCATATGCTCCCAAAAGTTCTGTTGGAAGAGGTTTCCACGCAGATTTAATTATTCATAAGATATATCAAGTTATGAATTATGTACAGGTGATAATAGGTATTGTAGATATTTCTGATGAGGTTTTGTACGTTGTTCCTGATCTGCATTCAGGCTTTGCCTTTTAGAAGGTCCCTAAGCAGATAAACTCTGCCCAAGTCACCACGCATCACGTTGATGCAGAGGTTCTGAGCTGGAGTGATTTCCCCCTTGCCACTTGGCAGAGGACACGCAGTAATTCCTAGGAAACACTTGGGTTGTTATCACAGAAAAGAAGGCTGCTGTTGATAGCTAGCATGCTGAGGTCAGCCCCAGGTAAGACATGCTCCAGTCCCAGGTCAGTGTGGTGGAGGGAGCACCCAGCCCCATATTAACACCGCCTCTGTCACTGGCATGTCTCATTCCTTTGCGAATCTGTCTGCCAAGGAAGGAGGGAATGAGTCAAAACTCCAAATGTAGGGTTTGATGAAAAAAGTGCTTGTCATATAAGTTCAAGGACTTCCATTAGACACTCCCAGAGCCCCATCAGCAGCGCTTCACATATGCATGCATGTATGTGTCCAAAGCGTTTACAGGGCTCCTGTATGGAAATGCGCATCTCCTCGTTTACATGGATGGTAAGGGAGGTGAGAGAGCATCCAAGGTAGTATTCGGAGCCATTTGGAGCAGAGGGGCTTGGCGGAAGTCAAGCCCAAGAGGCTTCTGGAAGGACATGACGGACAGAGATAGGTGACCTCAGTACTGGGAGGTGCTCCAGGCTGAGGGACAGCATATGCAGAGAGGAGGTCCAGGTGCTTCAGGCTTTGAATCTTCAGCTGTCCCTAAATTCTAAATCGAGCTTTGTTCCCTGTCACCCAAGAAGTTTTATAGCATTTGAAGAGATTTCCATTGATGATGTGATACCTCTGGGGACTGTGAGAAGCAGGGCAAAGGCCTTCTTGTTGGTGTTGGGCACCTTACCTGACACACAGCATTTTTCTCTCCTTCGCCAGACTTAACCACACACTTCCCTCACCACTGGAGCATTACCAGGAAGGGGGCTTCCTGCACTCACCCTGTTCTTGGTCATGGAGGTCCTCTTACCAGTCTCTCTCAGAGCAGTTGTAGGGGAGAAAATGGGATTACCACATGGCCTAGCAATTCTAAATAGATTTTAGATCTATAACCCAAAAATTCTTAGCAGCTTAATTCACGGCCGCTAGAAGGCCGAGGCAATTCAAATGCCCATCAGTGGATGGATGGGTAAAGAAAATGTGATGTACGTATGTATGTATATGTGTGTGTGTATGTATGTATGTATGTGTGTGTATGTATGTATGTATGTATGTGTATGTGTGTGTATGTATGTATGTATGTATGTATGTATGTATGTATGTATGTATGTATGTATGGGCCATTGCTCAGCCTTGAAAATAAGGAAATCCTGTCAAGGGCTATCATGTAATTGGACCTTGGGGACCCAGGGGACCATATGCTCAGCAAAATAAGCCAGTCACCAAAGGACAATCCCTAGATGATGAATTTTCTGTGGGGTTCCTAAAGTTGTCACATCCAGAGACAGGAGTAGATGGTAGGTGTCAGAAGACCTGTGGGGGAGCGAGGGGAGGTGTTTCCAGTGAGTGGAGTTTCACTTTGAAAGATGGTCATTTTTTGTTTGTTTGTTTGTTTTGTTTTTAATGACTGGAGGTCATTAAATGTAGGTTTTTAATGACCTACAAGGGAAATGAATGTTCCCCCCAAAATGGTCATACTGGGAAACTTTAAGTTATATGTACTTTACCTTAATTTATTTTAAGGAAATGTAATTACTTGTGTGTGTGTGTGTGTGTGTGTGTGTGTGTGTGTGTGTGTGTGTATGTGTGTGTGTGTGTTGGGGGGCGTGGAATGAGAGCGTGCTACCCCAAAACAGAAGGACCTGTTGGCCATCGGCCACTGCTTAGGTGACAAGGAACAAGAATAGAAAGGGGGAAGACTGCAGAGTTTCCAGACAGCAGGAGAGAGTGGTGTCCTAGTGGAGGAAGGGAGGGCAGCAGAGTCCTGGTGGAGGGGCTGTGAGGGTGAGACTTGATCTCATCACAAACCGCGTGGTGGAGACCGTGATGGAGTCAGGGCAGGGCAGCTGGTGGAAGGCACTGACTAGCTCATTGGCTCTGAGGAAGTTTGCAGGAGGAAAGAGATGGTGGTGACTGGGAGATAGGCAGTTAAGAGGGGATACTATAATCCTTCTAGAATGGATGACAGGGGATGAGGGGGGAACTAGCTACTCCACCTGGAGTGGAGGAGTTGGGTAGGAGAGAGGCAGGCTGCCTTATGTCGTGTTGGGTGAAGGACGGTGAGGCAGGAGAACTTGAGCACCTTCTGTTTCATGAGTGTCCCGTTGGGTGCCAAGGGCTGTCTTCTCTGCCTGCCGGGTGGGTTTATAGATTTGGTCCGAAGGCAGCTGGACCTGAGACATAGATCTGAGGGCCCGCGTGTACAGATGTGAGCTGGAGCTGTGAGCAGAAGGAAGTGCCTTCTGGGTGTTCATTAAGCACCCAATTGAGCCCTGCGTCTGGCCCTGCAGGGTACTGAGGCGTTCATTTAGCCACAGGCCAGGCGGGCATTTGACAGCCTATATGGACCTGGCTGGGGATTAATTCCCAGAGATGGTCAACTTAGAGACAGCCATGGTCATGAAGACCCAAAAGAACTTTCAAAGTGTGGGGTTTGCAGAACTTACGGCTTCTTCATAATATGTTGTTTCCCACTGAGCATAGAACACTGCAGGTCCCATGGCCGCGGTCTTCCTATGGTGTGTCTGGAGTCAAATCTGAGCCACTCACAGCACAGAATTCAGCTGTTCTATGAACATCCTGTTGTAAAACTCTTAACAGAAAGTTGGCCCCAGTTAACTGCAACTTGGGCATTTTTAGTCTCATAAATTTAGAATCCCTAGATGAATTTAAGCAGAGGAAACCCATTGATCCAAAGCTCACAGAATCCTTGACAGGCCAGAAAGTTCTGGGGAGGGGAACCCAGCCAAGAGGCTATGCTTGGTTGATGGGTCAGCAGAAAGAGAATCGGGGGTGATAGCCTGGATCCCCAAGGGCCTTCGGGCTTCTAAGAGAGGTCACAGAAGATTGCTATTGACCACCATAGTTGGCTCTTCCTTCCTCTTGCTAGCAGGCTAGCCACCCCTCCAAGCGTTCTGTGCTCGGGGAAGAAGAGAGTTGCTTGGATTGCAAAATTTGTGTCAGGTGTCCCCTCCCCCAGTTTGGTTAGTGTGGTGGCTTCTATATACTTGGCCCAGGGAGTGGCACTATTAGGAAGTATAGCCTTCTGCCTGGATGCTGCCATGCTTCCTGCCTTGATGATAATGGACTGGACCTCTGAACCTGTAAGCCGGCCCTTATTAAATGTCCTTTATAAGAGTTGCCTTGGTCATGGTGTCTGTGGCTCGCAGCAATGGAACCCTGACTAAGACAGTTAGGAGCCCCTGAAAGGAGGTCGACACAAGAGCGACAGACAGCCTCTCTTTTCCACAGTTGCTGCCAGGTAAGGCTGCAGGGGCCGTGGCCGTGAAGATGTGCTCTTCCTTCTCCTTCCCCTCTGTACTAATCCGTCTGAGAGAGTGACTGCTCGGAATCCAGAATCTCCCACCTATTTGATACACACACACACACACACACACACACACACACACACACACACACACCCCGAGTTCTGTCCAGGTCAACCAGGGTTACAGGAAACCCTTTCTCAAAAACCAAACCAAAACCAAACCAACCCCCCAAAATTACAAAATACCCTTAAATGTAAACAGACTTTTAAAGGGTTGTCCTTGTCCCTGCAGATAAAGGTGATCTCAGAGCTCTGTCTAGGACTGTGAGGTGGCTCAGTAGCTGAGCCTGGAGATCTGAGTTCCATCCATGGGACCCACGTGGAGAGAACCTTCTGACTGTCATGTG